>CAIGRB010054181.1:2027-50011 GCA_903798255.1 Fraxinus quadrangulata | reverse complement strand
ACACAAATAAGCGAAATGGAAAATTTCATAGAAATAACTAAAATAAATTCAAATCATACTCTCAAGTTTTGATTACAATCAAACCCAAGAAGAATAGTTTAGTTCATGATAAGAAACATGAAATCTATACAATTCAAAATAAACAACATAAAAAAGAGAATAGAAAAAATAAGTTTTTCGATAGATCTTCAATCTTCTTCCTTGATATTGTTCTTGTCTCCCTTTGATTTCTATAATTATGCCAACTTTGCCTCCTTTAATTGTGTGTTGAATTTTCGTCCCTCAAAAGTGGTCTTTTTTATTGTACTTATATCATCATGAAATCTTAGAAGGGTTGAAGTTGTATAAGGCCAAGAAAAGAGTCCACAAAATTCAAAAACCTCTTTCTCGCACAGGTGGCGCCTCGGCGCCCATGATTCTGCAGATTTTCAACGACAGTGCCACTATTGTGGCGCCCGTTTTCGGGTGGAAAAACTGTACTACGTTTCTTTTAGTATTTTTATCATAAACTTGTTTTCGATATCCGACTAAGACGATTCAAAATGCGTTGGAAAGATAACTCAAAGAGCTACAACATTGCTTTTGATATCATTTTCCAATTTAAACGTCTACTATCAAAAATGAGTCTCAATATGAGACTACAAATCTGAAGCATAATTTTTTCGGTTGGAAAATGGTGTGATCATACTTTGACTATATTTGATCTCTTTGACTTCTTTTTTCATCCAATTGACTCTAAGCACTCTCGAATCTCCATTTTGAGGTCTGACATAACTTTTGAATATTTACACTTTAGTCCCCAAACTTTGAATCTCTTACAATTTAGCTTAGCTATTTTCTCCAATTTTGCTGACTCTTACTTATTTCTTTCAATTTCATCAGCCTATATAACAATATCAAAACACACATTAAAATATTCTAAGACTCATTGAAATAAGTCAAATATCAAGTTTAGATGATATTTAAAGTATGGGTAAAATATACTTATCAAGCATTGATCCACCGATCAAACTATTGACCCACCAATTGAACAACTGGCTCGATGACCTGATATTTTTCGAGTCGAGGACTAAATTAGATCTGATAACTATGGTCAACATAGCTCTTAGAAGACTAGAAAGGGACAACCTCTCTATAAAAGGTAAATGAAAGGTTTATTCACTCAGAATGATTATAGAGTCATTTTTGGAGCTTTAATATTAGTCACATCAAGTCCTACCCCTCTTACTAAGGATAGCTAGTGAGAAGAATACTAATGATTACCTATGAAAAATAGGGGATAATGAGCATGGAACTTGCTTTCCAAGCATAAAATTGCTTTCCAAGCATAAAATCCTACCTATATATTCCATGGTAACAGATAGAAAGCAGTTAATCATTAAGTACAACCTGTAAGTTTGGCCTGTCTCGTGGACTATTTTGATCCTTTTGTTCCAATAGGAATAAGTTCTCATCATTTTAGAGCAATGACATTGGGCATATTAGCGGATCTATTCCATCTTAGCGTTCACTTGCCACAACGTCTATAAAAAGGACCCAAGTACGGGAAATATTGAAACCACACTTCCCAATAGTATTACATGTGTCTTTTTGCTACTTTTGTTGTTGCTGGAACTATGTGGATGGTTCAGCAACTACCCCAATCTTTTTTGTCTCACCCACTTCAATAATAATTTCGGAACTTCGAAAAGATCGTTGACAACTCTAACCATTGTTTGCTTGTTTCCGCCCGTTTTTGGTCCACCCCGCTCCTTAAAATTACTAAGTATAGTAGCTCTCATTTATCACTTCATTCGTTTGCTACGCTTGGTCGATTGCAGTATCAAACTAAAAAGAGAGGTCGACTGATTCCTAAATGATATGATTCCATTTTGAATGTGGTTTAAATTGAGCTACAAAGCATGGATGCTAACCTCAAATCTGTCCCGNGTCCCAACAATGAACTATCAATATCCTTTCTTTTACTTTACCTAATTGATTTGGTTGATCATAGACTCGTTGATGGAAAACTTAATGGTAGTCTTTTTCCTTTATGAGAAAGGGCTCCACTTTGGAATTGGTTTTAGTTCCTATAAAAAGAAACTAATTTGCAATAAAATGTTGCTTTCTAAGGTTCTTGGCTTGACCTCGGTTCTATTTAATGGAAGAGATCTTGGTCTTGCATTTTTGCCTCTAGATACTATTAAATGATATGATTTCATCTTTGAATGAAATGCCAAAAGAAAGCCTGAAGCTCCACCACACCGTGAGGGACTTTTTTCAGGGAAGAGTGAAAAGGAAAAGAGTTTTAGATGTGAAGTTGGCACACTAGTTGGAGGGTTGAATTACAATATAGCTTACTTTGGGGAGGTAGACTTGGGCAGCAAGCTAGCCCTTCCAAGAAGCAAAAGGAGTTCAAGCTAAAGGCGACAACAAGGCCCCCATAGACGGGGGAAGAGAAAAGTGGGTTAGAGGGTTCCCAGTAGGAATATTGCTTTACAGTAAATGAAGGTTGCATTTCTGTTGTTGAAGCACTTAATACTAATTAATAGAATAGGCATAAGAAGGTGCAATAAGAGGTTTCATCTCTCAGCTCAGATTCGTCTCCTGATGAAATGCCTGAGTTACTTGCACAAATAATGGATGGGGGAAGGGCAGCTAGCCTTTTAGGAAGACGTGTAGGACCAGAAAGAGGCTCTTATAGGCTCAGTCCTATCTTCAAACTTTGGTTAATAATATATATTCCTTACCTTTGTGCACTATTTGTAGCACTAGAGAATGGGAAGAAAAATGTCTTTTCCTTCTGACTACCTCATGGTCAAAAGAAGTAAATGAAAAGGGACATATGCGAGTTAAAAAAGTGTTTGGACGAAGACTTAAGTTTCTTTGAGAAGTTTGGTGCTAACAACTAGTTGGCAAGAAAGAATGGGCTAATAAGCTCTTTGCACGTAAATTTCCTTGTCCGAATCTAACGTAAGGTTCGATATCTTCGAGTAAGAGCTGCAAGACATCCCATATTTTTTGGAAGTCTGGATTGATAGATTCTCATAAAATAAATGATGCTCAAAATCGGAGAAACGTAGGGAAAATACCTTCTTTTCAGGAGAGAAAGAGATGGGTCCCACTTAACCACAGGAAAGAGAAAAGTTGTAGTACGAAGCTGACGATTTAGTGCGTCTAGCCCTTCTCTGATTTGAGAAAATCATATTCTTCCCTCTCTTAGGCTCTCCAGCATGCCAAGCGTGCGTATATGATCTTTTCCTTTGCTGTGACATTATGATACAAGTGAAAAAGGGGCACAGCCCTTCATAGCGCAAAAACTCTCTCGCAAGATCAACCACTGGATAAAGATCCCAAAGACTCGAATCTGGTGATAACAAGATCTTCGATTTATCTTGTAGAATAGAAAACCTTTTCCCCCACATAACTCGTCACCAATTCTTCATTAATAGGTATATGGCTGATTATTAAAGAATCATTAATAATTAGCAACACAAAATCTCCAAGTGCCATCCTTTTTCTTCATCGGTATTGTGCATGTTGTCCAAGGGATGTAAAACCAGTGACACGTCTCGAACATTCTCTTCGTATCCGCTGCAACTGAGTCACAAATGTTGACGAAGTTATATTCTTCTAATTCAATAATGTTGTTTTCATTTTCTGTTCAACTATGTCACTGACGAAAACTCAATTCTTGTACTTTCTATATGCTGAAGTTTTCTCCAACCCTCTACCAAATATGTAATTCTCGGTGCCCTTATAAAGTTAGGCATTAAGAAAATTTCAGACCTTGTATAGAAGGTAGCCATTTCTTCTTCACGTTCCTAAGACAATCCAAAAGTTCAGTATTGATTTACTCTATAATTTGCAAACAGGTAGCCAAATTTTAAATATATCTACTTTACGGAAGAACGCTGAGAAAAGTTAAAAAAGAAAGAGAAACTTACATGGGGGGATAAAAACTTCGGTTGTCATGATAAAAAAGGAACTTATTTCCTATTTGAAGCACCAAAATAATCACCATTCTTTGTGAATATCGAGTGATACTTTACTTGCACGAGGAAAAGCACTTACAATGTTCCGGCAAATTTAGTGCTAACAAAATCTTGATCTTCAGTGTTAGGTTTTTAGTGTTGACGATTCTATGGACAAAATGACTAATTTGTATAGTGTTATAAAAGTCAAGGACCTAGGGTACAATTTTTATAAATTGGGTTATGAGACTTAGGGTTCGAACATGAAAAGATAATAAACACGACGCCGCATTTTTGCTAGCCTATCGCCTGGACAGTGCTCAAGCGACAAAAACAGAATGACTGTCGACCACCTATCGTTGAGCTCTCGCTCGAGCGACAGTGTGTCGCTAGCTTCTTGCTCGAGCGACGGGTCGATCCGGAAAAACCCTAATTGCTATTTGAAGAGTTTTACACGGCCTATAACACCTAAGCGTCCCCAATTATAAATACAGATGTCTAGGGCGAATTTCATAAGGTTACTTGAGTGTGCTACAATTGCAAAACACTTTCATATCGTTGATTGAGAGATCCAAAGGCAATTCATTGATTGATTCATCCACATCATTCTTGAGATCCGACAACCTAGTTTTGGGAAAAATATCAAGGTTCGTTAATCCAAAACACCTGTCTTCCTTCAAACTTTGAGGAAGAGATTCAAACGCTGGAAGAAGAACAGGAATATGTAATTCCTGGGTATCTACTTGGAAAAAACGTGTGCAGAAAATTGTAAGACTGATACAGCAAATCTTGGTAGAAGATTATAAGTCTGGAATTTATAGCGGATCTTGGAAGTTACAGGAGATAGATCTGGAGATCTAGCAGGTTGGCTAGATAGTATCTACGATAGCAAATCGTGAGTTTGGAAGGAACAACAGATCTTGGAGTTGCAGGGTTTACAATAGTTAGTGGAACTAGTTTGGAATTGAAATGTAACTCACATTGTCTATAGTGAAGGTAATTGGTTTAGTCCCGGAGTTTTTACCCAGTTGGGTTTCTCCGTCATCAAACTTTGTATTATTTATTATTTTCCAAATATTATAAATGGGGTAATTCCATTTAGGGAAATTGGATTGTATACTTAACCATCTAGAAACTAATTAAAAGTGACTTGTTACTCTAATTAGCGTAATTCTGCACGTAAAGTCAAACTTAGCTAGTAAACTACGTAATTTCCATTCCGAAAAAAACTTGGCTAGGCCGAAATCTCCAATCGTAGGTTGAAATTTGTCATCTAGGAGTATGTTACTCGCTTTGATATTCCCGATTAGTGAAACTTCGTGCAATCCAAGCNAAGATCAATTTTTGGTTCGACCGACAAGGTTGGTATTGTGCAGTATCTACTTTGGAAGGAGCGTTGTATCTTGGGAGACAGACGTCCATAATCCCGTTTGCACTTAATTGGGGGGCGAAATCTGTCTTAAGGAGATTTGCTTTGGCATACCTCGCTTCATCTTCATCTTCTTCTTTTTATTTTCTTTTTGTTTATTTGTTCTTTCGATTGAGTTAGTCGTATACACGACAACAGATAACAAGATCTCCGATTTATCTTGTAGAACAGAAAACCTTTTCCCCCACATAACTCATCACCAATTCTTCATTAATAGGTATATGGCTGATTATTAAAGAATCTTTAATAATTATCAACACAAAATCTCCAAGTGCCATCTTTTTTCTTCATCGGTATTGTGCATGTTGTCCAAGGGATGTAAAACCAGTGACACTTCTCGAACATTCTCTTCATATCCGCTACAACTGAGTCACAAATGTTGATGAAATTATATTCTTCTAATTCAATAATGTTTTTTTCATTTTCTGTTCAACTATGTCACTGACGAAAACTCAATTCTTGTACTTTCTATATGTTGAAGTTTTCTCCAACCCTCTACCAAATATGTAATTCTCGGTGCCCTTATAAAGTTAGGCATTAGGAAATTTTTTGACCTTGTATAGAAGGTAGCCATTTCTTCTTCACGTTCTTAAGACAATCCAAAAGTTCAGTATTGATTTACTGTATAATTTGCAAACAGGTAGCCAAATTTTAAATATATCTACTTTACAGAAGAATGCTGAGAAAAGTTAAAAAAGAAAGAGAAAATTACATGGGGGATAAAAACTTCGGTTGTCATGATAAAAAACGAACTTATTTCCTATTTGAATAACCAAAATAATCACCATTCTTTGTGAGTATCGAGTGATACTTTACTTGCACAATGAAAAGCACTTACAATGTTCTGGCAAATCTAGAGCTGACAAAATCTTGGTCTTCAGTATTAGGTTTTTAGTGTTGGCGATTATGTAGACAAAATGACTAATTTGTAATGTGTCGTAAAAGCCAAGGACTTAGGGTGCAATTTTTATAAATTGGGTTATGAGGTCTAGAGTTCGAGCATGAAAAGAGGATAAACACAACACCGCATTTTCGCTAGCCTATCGTCTGGACACTACTCGAGCGACAAAAACAGAATATCTGTCGACCGCCTATCGCTGAGCTCTCGCTCGAGCGACAGTGTGTCGCTGGCCTATCGCTAGCTTCTCGCTCGAGTGACAAGTCGATCCGAAAAAATCTTAATTGCGATTTTGAAGAGTTTTACACGGCCTATAACACCTAAGCGTCCCCAACTATAAATACAGATGTCTGGGACGAATTTCATAAAATTGCTTGAGTGTGCTACAATTGCAAAGCACTTTCATATCATTGATTGTGATAACCAAAGGCAATTCATTGATTGATTCATCTACATCATTCTTGAGATCTGACAACCTAGTTTTGGAAAAAATATCAAGGTTCGTTAATCCAAAACACCTGGCTTCCTTAAAACTTTAAGGAAGGGATTCAAACGCAGGAAGAAAAACAGGAATAGGTGATTCCTGGGTATCCACTTGGAAGAAACGTGTGCATAAAATTGTAAGATTGATACATTAAATTTTGGTAGAAGATTATAAGTCTGAAATTTATAGCGGATCTTGAAAGTTACAGGAGGCAGATCGGGAGATCTAGCAGGTTGGCTAAATAGTATCTACGGTAGCAAATCGTGAGTCTGGAAGGAACAATAGATCTTGGAGTTGCAGGATTTACAACGGTTAGTGGAACTAGTTTGGAATTGAACTATAACACACATTGTCTATAGTGAATGTAATTGGTTTGGTCCCGAAATTTTTACCCAGTTGGGTTTCTCCGTGATCAAATTTTGTGTTATTTATTGTTTTTCAAATATTACAAATGCGGGGAAAAGTTACTTGTTACTCTAATTAGCGTAATTCCGCTCGTAAGGTCAAACTTAGTTAGTAAACTACGTATTTTTCATTCCGGAAAAAACTTGGCTAGGCCGAAATCTCCAATCGTATGTTGAAATTTGTCGTCCAGGAGTATGTTACTCGCTTTGATATTCCCGATGAGTGAAACTTCGTGCAATCCAAGCGTGTCGTCCACTTTAAAAACGGTTTACTTTCCTCCGCACCACACAATAATAAAACCAAAAATCCCAAGAAAGTTGTTTAGGAGTTTAATCCATTGGTGAAATATGCTTTAATATATTTCTTGACAGGGTAGTTATTAACAAAAAGCAATTATTAAGGATAGAAATGAAGAGCATTTCAAATTCTTCAGGATGAGAATCATCATTTATTTCACACTATCATGCTTCCATTTCTCTAGCTCCATATGCATGAATTCAAAAAGAAATGACATTATGATTATAAAATAATAGTGAATGATAGAAATACTTGTTAACTTTTAATGGGAATTAATTCAAAAATCAAATATTTTTTTCTCGGCAAAGCAACCATCATGGCCCTAATTCATATTTAAATTGACAATTACAATGTCCATATGCAGCTATAGGGTTCCTTAAAAGATAGATTATCTGCATTTTCTTACGGTAAGAGAAAATGACTATTTGTTAAAAGAGTGTGACTTACGAAGCCACACTTAAATGGTGTATTCTGTTAGTGAAAATGACTTTCACCGAGAACTGACGAAGACGATGAACCACTGGGAAGTTACTTTGTACTTGACAAATATGAAGATTCTAACGAGAAACAATACGTAAAGTCATTTTAACCGAGCTTATGTTATGAGAGGAATCGAGAAAAAAATATCTATGATACTTGTTTTTCTTTTTAGTATTACTGTACTATACTTACGTAGACTTTTAATCGTCACATTATGAAAAAAGAAATAAAACGAACGTAGTTGGTTGATGCTACTTAAACCCTAATATTAATCGAATAACGTTAGTCTAAGATATGTTTCTTCGTTACATGAAAAATTTTATTTACAGAATCATATTATTAATTATTTTGAAAATATAAAATAAGACTCTAGGCCACGATTGTGTCTTGCAGGAAGTAATTAGTTGAATTTGATGCCTCATCATCTTTTCATTAAAAGTTCACCGCCACTTATGAAACTGGCGTTAGAGTGAGTTACGGAAGATAGACTAACTTGCGGCGAAAGACGATTAAGCCCCCGTTTGTCTACTTTTTTCTCAAAATATTGTTTGTTACAGTGAGATTTTTCACCACATATTCGCCCAATAAAATATTCTACACACAAACCAATAAAATTACTTTAAATTTCAACTACTCATTCTCCAAAAAATATTATTCATTACTCTATTTTCAACACAATATGACAAACAAGGCCTAAAGTTTAATGATTAACATGGGACAAATTAAAGTACAGTGAACCAAAGGAGATTTAGTCCATGTTTGGTCCAGATTAAAATTCAATTTTAATTCAAATCAAAGTCAAATAATCGATATTAATTATATTTTTTATGGGATCCACAACTTTTCAACCACACATTTTAAAAACTTCTATCATAATCTACTAAAAATCTAATTTTAATCTCCAACAAATACCTTAGCCTCTGATGTTGAATCAGCTCCTACGCCACTAGCTATGCCCTGCTTGGTCCCCCGACAAGGTGAAGGCTAAAGGGCAGTTGAGCAACTCTAACGAATCATTGGACAAATTAAAGTACAGTAATACACAGGAGATTTAGCTATAAGTTCAGTGACCTCAAGTGAAATTAACCCAATGTCAAACAAATTTTCTTTATTTTTTTGTTCGCAAATTAAATATAAACAAGACAAAATTTACAATATTTTTCACAATGAAATATATTAATTAGAGATTGTTTGACAAAACTTTTGTTAAATGTTAATAAAATGTATGATTGCGAAGTTAATAAACGATACAAGAAAACGTAGACATGATCTCTTGCTTTTCAGTGCGTAGGATAAAAACTTATCAATGCTGATGTAGCAAGAGAAGGACATCAATTTAATAAGTAAACATCTTGTTAACTTTAATATCAGCTTTTTAACAATTTGTTAAGCTTTCCCAACAACAACCCAATGTCGTGCACAAAGTACTTGTTCACCGTGCGATGATAAGCATCGCTCCATACTCAAAACTCAGCTCGTCTTTTCTTCGTTTTCACATAGAGCATCTCATTACAAATTCATGCCATGAAAGGTGACTGCATTATAGGTGTCAAAATGTGCTAAATCACCCAAGTCAAATGCAACTTAAAGATAGACCCAAATGTGCATGTTTGATGCATAGAGTTAGACATACTACAAATGAACAAAATTTTAACTTCCTTCTTTTTGTTTCTAAATATTGCCTAATACTAACTAATCCACCCTAGCAAACGGTACGTAAAGGGGATAGAAAGAATCCAACAAAACTGATGCATGCAAGCAGCAAACTAAAAACGTACCAATTAAAACTTAGGCACTCGTATATAAGGTTACATCAAAAAGCTCAGCAGAGACTGAGAAAAATAATACATGGTGCAACAGCATTGAATACAACATGACATTAGCTGCAGCAGTATCATAATAGCCACAAATTCCAAACTGGTACATTTGACACGAGCTTCCTTCTTTGCATTAGCACACATGTTATTCATACTCGACTGGGACATGGACCCAAAAAGAGCTTACGCAGGTGTCCTTGACTGAAAGATACCCTGAAAAGTGATAGTATCGAAACTTAGCAATATTCCAAAATACAAATGACTATATCTTATTCCTTAGAAGTTTCAGGTTTGGCTACACAAATCCTTTTTCTCTACTTTGTTTGATCAAAAAATAAATCAAGAATGTTACATGATCGTACCTGCTCATATTATACATTTTGTATTCTGCTATGCACTTTTGCCTCTGTTTGGTTCTGTAGTCAACATGTATCACATATATTTGATCAATTCATGTGGACGGTCAAATAACTGGAAACTATTTCCAAGCAGCAATATTAGAATCTAAAAACATTCAGAAAATCATTGTTTTCACAAATTCAATAATTGCAGTAATGCATTCAAGAAGTAAAACCTGGAATGGATGCTCACAAGAAGAACTAGTTTAGTTTATTCCCAATAAATTTTCAGTTAGCAACGTGAATTTTTTTTGTTGCTCCAATTACTTTATTCCCAATTTATACTATACTAGAAAATCCAGCGCCCTGAAGCACCACATCAGACCGTGTTAATTTTAGTCTCCTTACATGGTTTCCTGAAAACACATGTTGCTCGACACAGTAACATAGTATGCCTAGTTCCCATTAAATTTGGGACACAGTCAAAATGCCAAGCTTGAAAATTCTCGTGTCTAATCCTATATGCACACTAATTATTTCACAAAAAAGCCAGTTTATAGACACTTTGCATTTTTTAAAAACACGGCTGTTACTGATACTGCTGGTGTACCATATGGAAATTTCCTACTATGAATTTAACCCTTCAAGTAAAGTGACGCACTTCTATTAGGCATTGTGTTCAAAAATTATTGAGGCATATCATGACAATTGACAAATACGAATACAGGAATAAAGTCATTCAATCTTCATACAAGAAACCCACATAAAAGGAAAATGAAATGAACAATCTACGAGCAAATGAATCCCTTCATCGATGAATACGGGAAAAAATATACAAGTTGCATTAACAATTATATATACAAAAAGTAACTAATATGAATAAATATAAAGATAAGCATGAGAGACATTTAATCCATTATTTTGTAAGTTCTATTTCTATTTATCCTAGAGATGCTGCTTATTTTTCCTTCAAACAGGGAACCTAATGATGCCAGTACATCTCACTGTTTTACTCACTAATCAAAAGTAGAGACCCCATACAAGCAATGAAATTACATTATCAAAACTGATCGCCCTTGGAAAAACTTTATTCGGAAATCAAAGAAATTACATTATCAAAACTGATCGCCCTTGGAAATACTTTATTCGGAAACATCCATGGAAAAACTTTATTCGGAAACATCATTTTGCCTACTTCATTTCCCAAACAGGAATCCAATGCCCATAACAGGAAACGTTTCATTGATTTTCTACCTTTTGGAAACAAAAAATAACATCTCAAGTGATTTGTATACTAGAACTTTGATCAGTAAATGCATAATTATTGCATCGAGGTACCTCATCAATTTTGGGAAATAACTCAAGAATATCATACATGGAACCACAAATGTATAAAGATAATTCACAGTCTCGAAAAGGAGGGAAAGAAAAGCACGCAGATGATCACAGAATCGATTAAAAGATTACTCTGAATAACAATTATGATCTGTGAATCAGTACATTATAATTAAAGAGAAAAGGAACAAAACCTCACCTTTCCATTTTTTTCGCAGTAATCATCCAGTGCCCATTGGTACTTGGACTGATTCAAGCCAAACCAATGCGCGACGTGCTCATCCAAACTCTCATGGGCTACAAAATATTATATAAATTAAATTCGGGAAAATTAATTTGTTTATAATCAAGATTTTTAAAATCCATGTTCACAAATCTTAGCAATGGAAGAAACAATTTATAGCTAAAAAAAAGAACGTAATCTTTAAAAACATACCGTTTTGAACCTTGGCCACGGCGCCCCAGAAGAAAGCAAAGCCAGACTTATGTTCGCAATACTGCACGGGCGGAGCCATAACCGGAGGGGGAGGCTGTACAACTTTCTGAACCGGAACGGCAACTGTTTTTTTAGGATAATCCTGTTTCAGACTCGGATTGGGTGTGGCCGGAGGTGTAACGAAGACAGTGTACGGCCCGATCTTCCCGATCCTCGGCGGTGGCGTCTCACTGATCGGCATTGAATTAATTAACAAGAAAATAATTTAATCCCCCCTTTCTTCTTCTTCACTTTCTCTTAGTAGCAAGAGATTTGTAGTTTGCGTGGATCGGTAAAAGTAAAGAGAGTGCAAGTGAGAGTAGAAAAGGGGTTCTTCGAGAACGTGGGGGGGTCATCTTGGGATTCGAGACAGCCTTAGGGATCTTTGTCTCGCTGGCTGGCCGTATAATATTTGTGTTACATGTATATAATTGTATGTATATAATGTTTATGAGATATGAATCAATCTAACAAATTTCATAAAAAAAGTTTCGTTCACTCCCTTTTTGATACGTCATCTAAATATAAATTATTAAATAATTATTTATGTATAAATAATATTATCTGTATAATACTTGTTTCGATTGTGTTATATATATATCACAATTTACATATTTGTATACAAACATGGTGAAATATGATTGAATCAAAATTTCTTCAATCAAATAAAAAAAAAAATACTTCCCCACTTTTTTTTCCGACACTCATCTATCTGAAAGTAGAATTATTCATTTTGGAATACTTACTTTCCTTTCAGGTTGACGAAAAGCCTTTCTATATGACCTTTTAAGTGAAAATTACCCCCACTATCCAAGTTTCTTAATGGAACCGTTAAAATCACTTAAAAATGGATCAAGACGAAAAAAGAATAATTGCAGTTGTAGTCTCAAACATTTCAATTTTCATCTTCTTTCTTCTCCAACTCTCCTGCTCGCACTTCACTTATTGGGCTGCAGTGCATTTGCTAAAGTTTATCATGTCAGAGACCTTCGAATCCGACTCTACGCCAATTATCAAATACTAGAATATTTTTCAAGTTGATACAATTCCCAATCTGTAATGGGAAAATCCCAGTGAGTTGATTAAAGTTCAATATCAAATTCCCCAGGTTTTGAAACTTCAAAATAGTTCCTGGAATACTTCCCACGAGATTGTTTGAACTTAAGGGTTGTAAGAGAAATACAGTCTCCAATTTCAAGCGGGATTGTTCCAGTCAGATTTACACCAGAAATTACAAACTTTTCAAGAAAATGAAGATAGAAAAAACAATTATGCTAGTTTACATTTAAAGTTGTATATTACGGTTTGACACTGTATGATATGTCAAAATTTGTGTTATTGGTTATTTAAAATGTTATTAAAATCAACGTATAAAAAGTTTACACCTTACAACAATATCAAACTTTATATTAAATTTGACTGCATGTAACAAGATTGTAGAAAAAAAAATTAGGAGGAAATGAAACTGTAAACTGAACAAAGAGACTATCAATTTCTATAAACAAAATTATCAGAAGAACATTTAATGGATGCCCATTTACATGGATTTGGGTCATGTGCTTTCCAATTTAAAAACGTAAAAGGTGGTGAAGAAGAAGAATGAAGCCATGAAAACAGTACAAGAACTTCATTATTTGAAGCATTAACATTGTGGGAATAAAATTTGAGCAAAAGGAGGAAGAAATAGCAGAAATAATGAAAAAACAATCATGCTTCAAGTACAATTTTTTTGACACCAAGTTTAACAGTGTGCCACATGTTGAAGTTTGAGTGGCCAATTTTAAAACAAAACACATTTTCCTGCCTATTATGTCATCCACATTGTCATCTATGGATTGTACAAGAAACTTTATTCATGAAAAAAATAGTGGCATTCAAGATTAATTGCTTCGACATTGACATTTGCATTTGGCTCCAAATCCCAAACCGGTCTTGAGGGATTTGCATTGTGCTGATCTCCGACTTGAGTTACTACCAATCACGCGGCATTTACCCCGGCGATTTGAAGCCGAAAATTCTGTTACTAGACAAAAATGGTGATTTGAAAGTCTCCGAATCGAACTTTGCGCTGTCACAAAACAGATCAATCACGACGAGCATCTACATACCCTGTGGAACTCCGACTTATGTAAAAATATGGGGAAGAAGTGTTAGATATTTATATAATAAATATATTATTTGAAATAAATAACTAAATTAGATAAAATGCCAAATTGGTAAAAAGTACGAAAGATTAGGGGTTCGGTTTACATCTCACGCAATAATTTAAAAGTCTTTGAAGTTCATTGGGCTCCCTTGATTAAAATAAATTGTTTATTGTTTTTATTTATTTGAATTTATTTAATAGGTCAAATTAGCAAGTATAATATGATCATTTTTTAACCAACCATTGATAAGTGGGTTCTATACACTTCGGACTCTAAAATGTGGATATTTCGAGTTCTTGTAATGAAATTATAGTTTAATTTATTGTGTAATGTGTTATTAGATTAAAAAAAAAATCGATGAATGAAAGTGAAATTGAAAGAAATAAGCGACAAGGGACAAGATCCAAGTTTGGGGACTAAAGTGTAAATATTTAAAAGTTATGTCGGACCTCACAATGAAAATTCAAGAATGTTAGAGGTCAACTGGATGCAATTAGAAGTCAAAAAAGAGTGAAATGTGATCAAAATATTTTCACAAATCAATTTTCAACCACACAATTATGTTCTAGATTTTTAATCGGAGATTGAAATCCATTTTTGACCTAGTAAAACTTCAAATTGGAAAAACTCTATTTCTAGTAAAATTGTAGCCCTTTAAGTTATCTTTACAAACCAATTTGAATCGCCTCAATCAAATATTGAGAGAGAAAGATATGATAAATATACTAAAAGAAGTGTAGTGTTGATTTTTCTCCGAGAGGCCACGCCGATGCCTAGGCATCACAATAACCAACATCTTTATGATTTCTTCATGGAACCGCTGATGCGTCTAGGGAACGGGTTTTTTGCTTGTTTAAAGCTTATAAAAACTCCAAATTCAGGGAAAACGTGAGGGGCAGTATAAATATAAGAATGGATGCATTTAAGAAAGGTTCCACATTGAGAGACATATAATACAACTTGAGAATTAGATAGTAATATCAAAGGAGAAAAATAAGAAATCAGGGGGTAGGAAGATTTGGAACAAGAAGAAGAAATTGGTGTAAGATTCATTCACTTCTATACATCTCAATTCAAAATATGATGATGTACTCGATACAATTTTTTTGTTTTTCTTCCATTATTATGAATAGCTAAATTTTTCATTAGGGCAAATAATGTAATCTATTTGAGACCCTTTATTTCTTTTATTAAAGATTCTCGTTTTTTAAAAGTTTAGGTGTTGATTTAATTCATGTAGATAATGTTTTCAATTACTTAATCACTAATTCAATAATTTTTTGAATATTTTACGAATCAAGAGATGAGTCTTAAATTTAGACAACATATTAAAATTCGATAATTTAGTATAACGTGGAGAAATACATATACTAATTATTGTGGTCTTCTATGAATTCTTAGAACAAATAATACGTTTAGCTCAGATTGATTTACATAGAGATATATGATTGAATTAGTTAAAGATGCTTAATAAGAACTCAAGAAGGGTAAATTGAATGTAATAGAAGAATTCAATCGAACATAACATTATGTTATAAATCTTGTATTAAAACTTAAAGATGATCAATGGATGAAATTTTTATGCCATAATATCTCATTCATATTTGAATTTTAAATTAATCTTCGTTTGCATCACGCCATTTTCAAGTTAGATAAAAAAAATCACAATAAATCACAATTCTTTGCTTGTTTTCATCAAATAGTAGTTAGAAATAATAAATTAAGCATTAAAATATAATCCTTGTGGAAACCATAATTCGGACTCAAAAATTCACTATATTATTTGTTAAGATATCGTACACTTGCGATATAAAAAATGTAATACCCATGATCAACAACCTATTAAAATTACAAATATTGTTTGATCATGGTGGAGATGGTTATATATAATCTGGCTATATAAACTCATATCTGATTTTGAAAAAATAACAACAAAAACGAAATTATATTTTCATATTCTGTAATTTTTCATACTCTAGTTTTATATTTATATATTTTGGAGTACGGTTGAGAGTTCTGAAATCATTCGCTATTGTTGCACAAGTAGTTTGTTTGATCGTTGTATCCTGTAAGTGATTGTCCATAGAGATCGCAAAACTTAACAGCAGGCAATTTCATTTTAAGATATCGTGTTGTCACGAGACTCGATCAGTCAATAAATTCTACATTTTACATTTTATAGTTCTACAATTTACTGCAACTAATTATATTCCAACTAGAAGGAGATAAGAAATGAAGGTGGGATTTGGGTTTGCGCCGAGGTGGGTTTTGATTTGTGTTGGGGTCACGGTGAGAGATTTGAGAAAGAAAAAGATGGAAAATAAAAGATGTGAGACCAAAACCACAATTATTTATTTGTAATTGTGGCCCTCTTTAAGTGGATTTGACAGCTCCATTAACAAACTTGAGCGGTAGGGGGAATTTTGCACTTAAAATGACGTATAGGAAAGTTTTTGTGCCAATAACCATTTTTCATACTTAAAAGTAACATTAGCTAAAAGAATTTGATTAAATTTTAAATCAAAATTCAACAATTAATTTTTATCACACATATTGTGGGATTAATAAATTTTCAACCACTTATTTTATCAACTTTTATCAAAATCTACTACAAAATTAATTTTTATCTAAATCAAACATGGGATAAGCTATTAGTTTTATAGATGATTTATTGAATGTATTCAATCAAAATTTTTAAAAATATAAAAAACTTTACGAATGTTCAATGTAAACTTTTTAATACTTTCTAAAGTATTAGTGTATTTAATAAAAACTTTTATAAACTTTTAAAAAGTATTCAAAAGTTATAGGGTATTCAATTAAATTTTTTTAAAAGTCTCTCAAATTGAGAATAACTTTTATAGAAAATTCAATACTTAACGAACTTCTAGAGACTTTTTGATAAAGAGTATATAATTAACAAATCTAGATAGATTTGTGAAAATTTCAGAACTCAAAATAAAGAATAATGTTTTTCTTCCTCTCCTAGGATTATCTTGTATCTCTTGCAAATGGATAAGAATTTGTACTAACCAATTTTTATAATTATTTTTGAATTAAAATCATACGCAATAATTCAACTATGGTTTTATAATTATTATATATTAAATTTTTTAAATGAATCGAATTGAATATACTGCTTTAATTTTGAATCTGAAATTGTAGTGAGGTAGATTTCGATGGTTTCCTTGACGTGAATGGTGCTCCAGCTGCTCCGATCGGTGCTTGCACCTGGAAAATGAGGTAGGCGCTTTCTCCCCCCGTACCTCCGGCATGGAAACTAGTACTCGATTTTAGAGAATATGGAGAGATTATAGTGGAATTCAAATAGTTTGGATTTTAAGAAGCTACATTTCTCACCTTGGAGGTATTTATAAGCACTACGCATGTGTTCGGCAGTTGCTGGTGCCACGTTTCCCACGTACACATCCCCACTTTTCCCACGTTCTAGTAGAGTGACCCCCACTCTTCAAGTAGTTGGTTGTACCCATATTTACCGTTGGTTGATTCTTGTCTAGCTCATTGTCTTTTATGTGATTACGTGTGGCGTTGGACCTATAGTGGTAGACGGCCCGTACGGACGTAGAAGGTCTCATGGGGGGTCGACGGCCTCATGGCGATAGATAATATTATGATGGTAGACGGCCCGTGTGAACGTAGAGGGTCTCATGGGGGGGTCACGGCCTCATGGTGATAGACAATATTATGATGGTAGATGGCCCGTGTGGACGTAGAGGGTCTCATGTGGGGTCACGACCTCACGGCGATAGACAATATTATGATGGTAGACGGCCCGTGTAGACGTAAAGGGTCTCATGGGGAGGAGTCGACGGCCTCATGGGGTTTACAACCGTATGCGGTAGTTTTGGCGTATCTTGGGTAGTGCTGATCCCAATTGATCACGTGGATACTTATCAATGCTATCTTGTATCACTAGCCCCTTTGCCTCTTGTCGATATCTATCGATAAGAGATAGTCTTTTCAAGGTGGCTAAGTAACGCTTTTGTTTTACGTGTCCTCCCAAAAAATTCAAAAATTTCATCACTATTTAAAGAGTTGTGGGGGCTCTCATTTACTCCATTTTCTCTTTTGTCAAATTCTTCAACTTCCTTCTCCTCTTTCAAGGTAATCTCCTTGCCCTTTCTTCATTCATCTCGTATTTTTAATCATGTATAAAACATTTATCTCTTCATCTTCCGATGAGAGTGAAAATGAAGGGATAAGAGAGTATACCGACCTACCCTCGTATGGGCCAGCCAATGGGTTTTTGGGGTCAACCAGCCGCACTGCTGGTCGACCGTCAACCAATACTGCTGGCCGACTTCCGTCTAGTAGTGAAGCTGGTCGACGATCGACCACCCCCACGACTGGTCGCGGGATGGTTGTCATGAAGATCCCCGTTGTGGGGTTGGCCAAATCCTTTTCGAGTCAAATACTTTAACACGTTCGGTCGAATTTCAAGTTTTTCACTCAATTTCCCCAAAACGTCATATTGAGTCAACTAATCCTCAAGCTAAAATATTAAGATAGAGCGTGATGTCACGGGTAAGGAGATGATTCTCGACATTCCACAATGTTATAGTCTATACAACCTCCCATCCAAATTGGAAAAGTCACTCAAAAAATATAAGTTGATGGATCGCTATGTCTATAGAGCCCCTAGACCCAATGAAATGCTTCCCGAAATCGACCCTCACGAGGTCACCGTTTATAAAGACATTATGGACGGTGGTTTTCGATTTTTCATTCATCCTTTCTTCGTCTCATTGTTCAACAAGTTTCATCTCACTCCAAGTTAAATTAATCCCAACGTGTGGAGGAAAGCGCTTTATTTCTTATACATCTACCTTAGTAGGAAAATTGCTTTCTTAATGGACCTCTTCAGATGCATCTTCGAAATGTACAAGTTGGCCCAGTGTAATGCTTTCGTCTATTTCACCACTAGGGTCCCATTTCGTTTTCCTAAGTTTAGGAATTCCAACGGCGGGTGGAAATCTCTTTGCTCGTCCCCATGATGGCCAATTTTCTTTTAATACCCATTGGAGACATCCCTTAATCTGTCTTTTCAATAGTGAGGTCGAGGTCACCCCCCCTCTGAGAGTACAAATCCAAGAATTGACCAAAATTCCACCCCTTGTAACCGACCTGGGTCAGTTCTGACATTGAGGAGTATGTTGCTAGTAGAATGGTCGTCCTACTGGTAGGTCTTTATACCCTACTTGTATCTTTTATACTTGTGAGTATCTCTTGTTTCGTCTTTTATCTATTGAAATTGATTAACTTGACCACTTGCACATAGATATGGACTTTGACTTGGACGGGGTGTTGAAGTCTTTGCCCGAGCCGGGGAGCGATAGATGGATTTGCCCCTATTGACGGTAAGTTTTGGCATGGTTTGCTTTCATTCTACTTTTGGGTACTTCTTGACTCGTTACTTTTATAAGCTTGATGGATTCTATCTTGTATGTACAGGGATAGATTTCAACTTAGGAGAGACCATGGACTCCCTGGCGGAGTGCGGTAACAAAAGCGACGATGATCTTCCTTCTGTGCTGTTGAAGAGGAAGAAGATCAATAATGGGAGGAGGGTGATGCACCATACCATCGAGGATGCCCCTCAACTCTCGGATGATCCAGTCAAAGTTATCCTACCTTCCAAGGGTGTAGGGACAGTCCTAGTCTTGCCGTGCCCGAGCATGAGTGTTCTCCTCTTCCAGATTTCAGATTTTCCCATTCTCGGGGTTATTCAGAGATGAGGGCAGTCAGATCCTTGGTTCCACCTAGGCGTGTCCAGTCGATCTCCTGTTGGAGTGCTAATGACATCGAGAGGGTTCTGACGGTCCATACTCAGAGGATAGTTTTTTTTTTTTTTTGCTCACCTCTATATGTCAAGTAGTGTTGGATGTCGGGTCCGGTGATTTTAAGCCTTAACTATTTTAGGTCTTAAAAACTCATCACTAGCCCTTGGCGATTTTGAGCTAGTCAATTTCTTGACTTTTTTGCTCATCGTCATGTGTCGAGCGATGTTGGATCGTCGATGGCAAAGTCAAGTGATTTTGAGCCTTAACCGTTTTCGATTTTGAAACCTCATCACCGACCCTTAGCGATTCTGAGCTAGTAAATTTCTTGACTATTTTGCTCACCGCTATTATTCGAGCTATTTTTGATCGACGAGGGCAAGGTCAGGTGATTTTGAGCCTTAACCGTTTTCGATTTTGAAAACTCACCACCAGCCCTTAGCGATTTTGAGCTAGTCAATTTCTTGACTATTTTGCTAACCGCTATACTTCGAGTTATTTTGGATCGTCAAAGGTAGGGCCAGGTAATTTTGAACCTTAACCGTTTTCGATTTTGAAAACTCACCACCAGCTCTTAGCGATTTTGATCTAGTCAATTTCTTGATTATTTTGCTCATCACTATCCATCGAGCTATTTTGGATCATCGATGGAGGTTTGTTGTCTTCGCTTCAATCAATCATAGACCGAGATCTCATAGCAGAAATTAACTTGCCAAGATTTGGGGACTCAGTAGGTGTATCGGGACGTCCCAACTAGGCTGGCCTTTCTTTAGCACCCTCATCATTTGCTGCCACCTAGGCTTTTCATTAAACAATTTTCAATCAAGTGTGCCGATTGCAGGCATTACATCATGAAAATCCTAGCTACAATATTTAGAGGCAGGCATCATACTGCTCGAATTTCCTACTCGTTTGTCTATGATAATACTTCTTGAGGTGCACAGCATTCCATGGCCTGTCTAGTGATTTTCCTTTCAAGTCTTTCAGGCTGTAAGCTCTATATCCAAGGCTTTGGATCACCTCGTACTATCTTTTCCAATTCGGTCCAAGTTTAGATGGAGGGTGTCCCGTATCATCACTGGTGGTGATCTTGTCCCCACACTAAATTCATGCCCTCCTGCCACCAATATTTTTTCGATAGTGTCGAGGGGCTCAATTCGCCCCCTCAAAGGCTTAAGGTCCAACATTATCACTGGTGGTGATCCCTTCATCTGTATACTGTCCACGTAACACTTCCTCGAGGATGGTTGATCGCCCTCACATATCCCATGCCTCAACTGGTTGGAAATTTCATCACTTAGTAGTAAGTAGAAGGAATAGCCCCCGTAGCATTCAACAAGGGTCCACCTTAGATCGCATTACACGCCATGGGGGTTTTAACAACCAAAATATTTGTTAAGATCACCATACTTGCAGGGTAGGTACCTAACGTTACTGGTAGTTCTACAACTCCTACTGGTATGACAGTAGCCCCTCCAAATCCTAGAAGGGGGGTGGACACCGATTTCATCCTTTTGATAGAAATTTTTAATCCTTCAAATGCTTCCCATGTGAGGACGTTCATTGCACTCCTGCCATCAACCAATGCCCTTCGACATCATAGTCCACTGTGTCGCTGACTATCACTAAGACATCATCATGTGGGGTTGTCACGCCTATCAAATCTTCTTAACTAAAAGTGATACTTTGATTGAATCTAGCCTTTCTCTAGAGGGAATAGACTGTCTCTGTGCGTGCATAGCTCTTTCTAGCGGAGTTCGAGTCTCTCCCGCTGCGATTCCTCCAACAATTACATTTATAACACTAGCCCTAGGCGACAGTTGATGTTCGACCTTTTGCTTACCTCGATCATTCCTCGCATATTTAGTCAAAAATCCCCGCTTCAAGATGCTCTCGATCTCCTCCTTCAAATGTATACACTCTTCGATTTCGTGTCCATGGTCTTTATGGAAATGAAAATATTTACTCTCATCCCACTTGCCGACTGATGCAGCCATCAGCCTTGGCCATTCGAGTCCTTTCATGTCTCGAATTTCCATCAATATCTTGTCCCACGGAGTATTCAAAGGGGTGAAGGCTTTGACCTCCTCCCGTCTCTGCCTGACCGACCGATCCTGAGGGTATCCCCTGCTTATGCACACATTCCTCATCTTGTCCTTGCCAACAGTTTTCGCACATCACCTAACTTTCGCTTATGGCTTCCCGTCTCCCATCCCTCTCTAAGATTTTTCGTGACCTTCTCTGCTTTCTCTGCGTCAACATACTTGTCACCATTCTTCAACAAGTCATGCATTGACTCCGGTGGATTTTTGAAGAGTGACATCTTGAAGGCCCGGTTCCGCGTCCCATTCATTAACGTTGTCACTGTTGTAGACATTTGAAGGTCCCTTATACCAAGTGTTGCCCGGCTGATCTTTCTCTTGCACCACCTACATCAATCCAAAGGCTATCTTTCGTTTCCTCTTGCTGCTCATGAAGTAAGCCACGAAACTTCTAGAAAGTTCGTCAAAAGTCTTTATAGACTTGGGTGCCAGTGTGGCCACCCAGTCTCTAGCTCCCTTCCTGAGTGTCGAGGGAAATGACATGCACATCACTGCGTCCGGGGCTGCATAAAGCCTCATTTAGTCAACGAAGGTCTGCATGTGACACAGCAGGTTCGTGACTCTGTCATATGCTTCTATCATTGGTTGTTTAAAACCTTTCAGCAAAGGTATAGCCATAATTTCAGGGGCGAAAAAATATCCTCTAGAACCATCTACCTACACCTATCTTTTCTCTTGGTCAATGTATCGTCTATCTTCGGGTCTTCATCTCTTCTATCTTCTTTTCCAAGCCTGTCATGGGTTGGGAAATTTGTGGAAATACAAAACCTGAAGCCCCCATGTCTTCTGTTATTGGCTGAGTAACAGGTGGGGTGACCGTTTGAGCCACTTGGGGTTGTTATTCACGTACGACGTCCGATGAATTCTGCGGAGGGGCTGCGATTTTCTGTGTTTGACTTTGTAAGAGGGTCATCATGACTGCCAATTGTGTCTCCAAGGTATTAAACTGGCTCTACATTATGTACTGTGGTGGCGGTGGCAGGTCGTGACCCCTTGCGATAGAATCTGACTCTGTTTCCACCATATTCCCGACCGTAAGTATTTCACTCCTAGTCCGTCTCCTTGACATAGTTTTTTGTTCAGTGGTAGTTTCCTATAGACAGCGCCAATGAAACTATAGTGAGGTAGATTTCGATGGTCTCCTTGATGTGAGTGGTGCTCCGAATGCTCCGATCGGTGTTTGCTACCTGCAAATGAGGTCGGGGCTTTCTCCCCCATTGTACCTCCGGCATGAAAATTAGTACTTGATTTTAGAGAATAGGGAGAGATTATAGTGGAATTCAAATAGTTCGGGTTTCAAGAAACTACCTTTCTCACATTGGGGGTATTTATAAGCACATGTTGCTACGCATGTGTTCGGCGGTTGTTGGTGCCACGTGTCTCACGTACACATCGCCACTTTTCCCACATTCTGGTAGAGTGACCCCCACTCTTCAAGTGGTTGGTTGTACCCATGTTTGCCGTTGGGCGGTTCCTGTCTAGCTCATTGTCTTTTATGTGATTACGTGTGACGTCGGATCTATAGTTGTAGACGGCCCATGTGGACGTAGAAGGTCTCATGGGGTCTACGGCCTCATGGAGATAGACAATATTATGATGGTAGACGGCCCATGTGGATGTAGAGGGTCTCATGGGGGGTCGACGGCCTCATGGGGATAGACAATATTATGATGGTAGATGGCCCCTGTGGATGTAGAGGGTCTCATGGGGGGGTCAACGGCCTCATGGGGTTGACAACTGTATGCGGTAGACGTGAGGCGTATTTTGGGTAGTCCTGATTCCAATTGTCCACGTGGATAATTATCAATGTCATCTTGTATCAGAATCTATTAACTGTTTGAAGCAAAGAAAAATTCACAATACAAGCAAACATAGTTAATCCAAGAGAACAAATCAACCCCAAAAAGAGATAGATACCTGATTCTATCTATAGAGAGATGGACACGATATGGGACTCTACTAATGTTTCCAGTAGTACTCTTTTTGAATCACTAATTTGAATCAATTTTGAATTGAATTTGCTACTTTAAATGGTGGATTGCATATCCCCACTTTCCATGTCCGATTTCATTATCAGTTTGTGTAATTTTCCATCTGAAATTGGGTATACTGTTATTAGTTGCTTTCTAATTAATTAAAGGTTAACCTTGCTGCTTTCAAATGGCTCGACTGGCTATATGTTTAATATGTAACTTTGTAACTTTAAACGGACAAATTCGATTGTAGATACAATAACAAGGACCAATAATAGATTTACCCATTTTTCATTTGGATCGTTCGATCTTATTTGAGTATAACAAATATGGTTAATATGTTTAAACACAGCCACTCGTCACCCTTTAAAACCACCAATTACAAGGGTATCACATTTTTAGAAAGAAGGAAAATTACACTGAATGTCCCTAACTTGTTCATGGCATAATATTAGGCAAATATTGAATGAAAATGAAAAATAAAAGAAAAGAAATTTTGAAGAAATAATGATAAGCTCGAGTCTTGGTTAATTACGGCATTCATCCATTAGTTTGTGAAGAGTTGAAATACTAATTAATTAAATAATTATTACTCTTCTTATATAAGATATCAATGCTTAGTAAGTGTGCAAGCAACAATTAATTTTATGAACAATGTCATTTGTACACTTTTTTTTTATACATTACTGTTGACATTACAAGTGTGTTAACAATTGATTGGGTGAAACAACTATCCAAATCTTAAATTGTTCAATGGTGTATTGCCACCTTGCAAAATGTAAATGATAATGTAAAGAATGATGTACGTGTAACATGATTATAATTTTATTTATCATAACCTTGAGTTTAGATAAATATGCGCAAGTTTTGATGGCTAATATCTTTTATATAATTATAAAGAATAAAACTATTTATACAATCATTACTGACAACTTTGGTTATGTTAAAATTTAGGTCGTTGATTTAAAAAATAGTTTTTAATAATTTTTAAAATTGATAAATGTGATACTGTCAAGTGCGAAATTATAAATCGAAATTGTACAAGTAACATGATTCAATTATAGAAGAGACACTTGATTGTGAGCAACAATAAAATAAATCAGAGACAACAATCAAATACCTTGTATTTAAATTATGATAATATAAAACTTTTTGTGAAAAAGAGTTGGCTACCTAAGGGCATGTCGGGTCAAATTGTTTCTTTCATTTATGTCCCCTTTTAATATTTATCCTCTATTTGATAGGGATTAAAATTAGATTTTTAGTAGATTTTAATAGAAGTCGATGAAATGAGTGATTGAAAAGTTGTGGGGACTCATAAATATATGATTAAAATTAATTGTTAACTTTGACTTAGATTAAAATTTAGATTTTGATCGGTACTAAACAGGGGCTTAATATTAATAGATTTTAATTGATTAATAATTATTTTAATGTGAAGATCCTTTTTATTTAACATTTATTTTTAAATTTTAATCAATTAGATAATTAATAAATTAGCATTAAAACAACAAAAATAAATATAATAAAAACATAGTCAAAGTACAGTACAAGGATAATAAATTAGCACTAGTTACAATTTTGATAATTAATAATTATATTAATATTTTTTTTTCAAGTTATTAATAAATGCAATGGTCTTCAATGGTCTATACTAAATTTGGTGTAAGTTTACTTCATATTTGGTGTAGACCATTAGATATGGTTTGACTGTATTTTTAGAATTTCTTCCATCTTCTTCTACTTTTCTTCTTACCTTTGACTATTTTGTGTCCTTGCAGTAGTTATTATTATTATTTTTTAAATTGATATAATCGTGCAAAATAAAAGTTAGTTTGGATCCGACTCAATTGTCCATTGAAATCGCATCACGTCTTCTGAAAAAACTTTGTGAAATATTCCTTTACATCTAGCATTATTCAATTTTAATTCATCGAAAAAATTATTTTGGACTAGACCTATATCACCTGATTCACCACAACGTAACCTACATTGAGCATGGATAGTTAATGTTATAATGTACAACCCGATCCAAAAGTACACAACACTCAAAGCACATGTACAATATACGTCACAGAATAATTCAACCACAAAGGTCAAAATAATACTCAGCTGCAGTTGGAGCTTTATTTTTTTTCTTCTGATAAATATCAATTGATGTTATTTATAGGTTTATTTCATGTTAGTCATTGAACTTTAATTTATTTTATTTGAGTATTCAAATTGCATTTTAACCATTTGTTTCTAGAGGAAATTGCAAAAATTGTTCATTTTCAGATTGTTATTTGCAAAATATTCCAAATTTGTTCTATTTATGAATTTGTTCATTCTGCTAAATTTTAGACCAAAATACCCTTAGTAACAATTTCAAATTCCACCAAAAAACAAAAAATTTCATATGAATTCAAAATTGTGTTAGCAAATAAGCTTTACATATAATCTACACTAGTATTTGAAAAAGTGGCAATGTAACTTCACCCAATGTCTCTCTCTTCTCAATGTCAATCCATGTATTAAATACTTGAAAAGCAGGTGCTCCCCGCCTCAAAATCTCGTTCTTAACGAATGAAATGTAAAGTGTCATAATGTTCAAAAATCAAATTCAAAAACTAGATTTTCAAATGTTAAGAATACAATGAAATGCTGAGAAAAGTGAAAATCAATCTCCTTTTAATCACATATATAACAACAACAATTCAACACACAACTTATCAATACAAACAAGATTTCAAAAAATGACTTTCTACTGAAATTTGCGGAGAGTCAAATCAACTCGCAAATTCTTTTTTCTTTTTTTCAAAATGAAATTATGTGATTTTTTTTTATTGTTAATGCATATATTTCTTCATAATGCAATAATGCTAAATGTTTGGCACCACCTTCCTATTTTGTTTCCCAATCTTCAATTGATCATTACCTACTAGATAATGTAAGAAATATGACAAATGGTTAAAAACTTGCACATCTTGTTCGCTTTCTCATAGAAGTAACTTCACTGCCTCAAGGATCGTGCCACAACCAAATAAAAAATATGATTTTCATTTTTCTTTTATTAAGAGTATAATGGAATTTTGATGCCAAATTTGGTCATTTCTACAATAACAAATTTCAATTGATAAGTATAGATTTTGATATTTTTGAAAATTCTCCTTGTTTCTATCAACAACTAAAAGAGTTATATTAGAAATGCTCATTGAAGTTCAAGTGAATTTTTAAATTGGTCATAAAAGTATTTTGTGACTTTTTAGGCCTGTTTGGCATGATTTCTACTTTTACTTTCTGTAGAGGAATTTTTGGAGAAAGCTACCATAATTTTATTTGAAAACTAATTTTTAAAAACTCTTTTTATTCTAGAAGTTATTTTAGAGGAAATCGCATTGCATCAACTTCATCTAAAAACTCTTTAAATTGCGAGAAACACTATTATAAAATTAGTTAAATGGTTCTAAAAACAGTTTTTAAATGTCAAAAACTCATTTTAGCTTTTCAAATGTCATATTAAATGGGCTTTTAATCATTAAATTAATCACTCCTTTACTGACAATCACTTCATAGGCCCAACAAATTTTGACATCGACTAATTATCATCGTGTTTGTGTTGTGAAATTACATATCGTCAAATAAAACATGATTCCGAAGAGGAAAAACTCAATGTCCAATTGCTCATTTACTCTAATTCTACTTCATTATCATTAAATAGTAACAAAAAATCGAGATAGGAAGCGAAATAGAAAGAATAGAATTTTAAAAGCTACTATGTAATAAGTGATGTTAATTAGGCTAAGAAACGATTAATTATGTAATATTATTAGAATATCTCAAGAGATTTTAATACAATATAAAATAGGCTAAAACGTTTTGAAACACGTGTCGCAATTTCTCATCGTTGTAATTCAATTTTTTTTTTACACTTCAACCAACATTTCTTCTTCTTCATTTTCGCACGCAGCTCCACCAAATACTGTAAGACCAACTGCCATAACCATGCTTTCTATCCTTTTTTTCACCCCTCCTTTTCCTTTCCTCATTTTCACGCCGCCTCTCACGGGATTTTTTTTTTTTTTTTTTGGTGTTTGGATTGAGCTTCGGCTAAAGGTGGGTTCTCATTAACTAATGCATAATTTCCATTTTCCTGAAGGAATTCTTTTTTGTGTTGATTGGGGTCGATGCAAAGTGTAATATGCATTATTATCATCGTATTATTTAGTAGATTTATTCTCTATTTTTTGTATTGTAATGAAGAAATTCTTGCCTCAAGATTCAAAATTTTTGGTTTATTACTTGAATGGTTGTGCGATAACAATAAAGATGAAAAATGATCACTTCTTGGAGTGAATGGTTGTGTAGTATCAATGATAGAATATTGGCTGTAGACCGGAAAAAAAAATCGTGGAGACAATGGAGAGTGAATGGTTTTGTAGTAACAATGATAGATTGTTGACTGTAGATGGGAAAATAAATCGTGGAGACAACGGAGAAATCGCGTGTCTCCACATGGAGACACAGACGGTGTCTCCGTGCTCAACGGAGAAACAGACCATGTCTCTGTTGCGCACAGAGACATGGTGTCTCCGTGTGACTGTCAACGTCTTTTTTTTTTCCTTTTTTTTTCCCTCTTCACACAACATCGCCCATCTCCATTTTCACTATTATTTCCTTCCACACACAACCATCACCTCATCCATTTTCACACACAAACTCAAAAATTCCCCCCATTCATTTTTTTCTTATTTCTTTCACACATATGTCGGAGCCTCCAAGACAGCCACAGCAACCCATTCTAATTTATTTGCTTGAATTTATTGTACGTTAGTCTTCGTGTTGTTGTATTTTGAGAGGTGATTTTGTTGTTGATTTGCAGGTAATAAGAATGGCCAAGGCTCAGAGCGATGTAGTTGTGTCGATGGAGCTCCCTGCATTTTCTTCTTGGAACAATTTGGGTATTTTTTATTCTGTTTTTTGTTATTTTTCTTAGTTTTCTAAGTTGGAAAATTTGTGGGATAGTAATGAAACAAACTGCCTATTTAGTTTCATTGAGGAATAAATTATGGGGATAGACTTTAGATGATATTTATGAATTGGGTTTCGTAAGAAAATTAAGGAATATTTCTGGAATTTCTGGTGGCATTTACGATGAATAGTTTGCGACTGGAAATATTTGATTGGTGAAAAATTAGTTTATGTAGTTTCAACGGAAGAAAATTCAAAAAAAAAAAAAAAAAAAGTAGTTCAATTCTGGTGAAGATATTAGTCTATGAGTTTTGCTAAAATGAAGGTTCCTTCCAATGGATATATGGCCAATACGGGAGAAGGTTTGTTAACTCACAACAGACCAATTATACTTCTTCTTCTTCGCTTTTATTTGATTTCAGATGCCATTTCTCAACTGTTTATACCATAGTGAAAAGCTTTTATTCTTTGCCAATTCATGTGTCCAAATAATGTTTTATGCCTATTACTGTGCAGAAAGAGGCTCAGGTTGCTTGGGCTTTGTCTAATTCCAATAGATATCTTTTGTTGTAATACTTCGTCTTTAATTGGATTCGATTTCTGGGTATCAATTCAATTGTTGTGCATTTTATTGCTGCTTGATTTATGCAGGGGAAAGGTTTTGGCGAGTTATAAGAATTCTAATATTGATATCATTGGAGAAAAATTGCAATGTTTAAAATCAGGTGCATGGTTTAAAAAAAAAAACCAGGTGCATGTTTAAAGCAGATTTACTTTCATGTTATTTACTTCTTTTATGCATTTACACTTCCAGTTATTATTTGTGTATTAAAAAAAGGGGGGTTTAATTTTTTACTTGTAGTTATGTAAAAATCACAAGTTTATATTTGATTAGTTAGAGATAGAGTTTGTGTATTAAAAAAAAAAAAGGAAACGATGGAGACACGATCCATGCCACACGGATACACCATGTCTCCATGTGCGCACACGGAGAAATTTATTTATTTTATCTTTTTACTTGTATCATATGCGGTACTATTATTTATTTTCACAAGTGTTGGAAATTTCAATGTTTTTGTTTATTCTTTCGGTCCTTATTTTATTATTTTTGTGAAAAAGGAATTTCTACATCTTTTTTTATATTCTCATGAAATTCTTTTATTTGTGCTACTTGAATTTTTATCAAAATATACTAATATTTATCTTTAATGGACTACAACGTATTTTTTCTTATAGGAGTTTTGTGAATACTAACATCTACTTGAACAGTGCTTCAAAAGGTGGTCGAGTAAAAAAATTACTATTTTAAAAGGATAAATCGTTGAGAATAGTGAAACATATATCAATATTTTATATTTGTTGACTATTAATAAAAAGCTGATCTTGCAATTTGTCTTTTGGGCTTTGTAAGAAATTGAAGCGAACATTTTTTTTTTCTGTGCCTTTTCTTTCCACAATGTCATTTACAAATGAATTTCTCTAAAATTTATAAACACTTATTTTTAACACTAATCAACGAACGTGCAACACACGTTTTCTTCACTGGTTCTATTAATAAAGTGCATCTTATGTATAATATGGTATCTTTAAATTTAGAGAATAAATTTACTATGTTTTTCAACAATGTTCTCGATTTTGACACTTTATTTTACTCTTTTCAATAAATATTTATTGATTTCATTCAATTTTTATTCAACATATTTTTTTTTATGTTAACCGTCAATCAATTCAAATATGACTTGAATAATGTACAAAATAGAGTGTCATATAATTTATTAAATGCAATCATTAAAAAGTAAAAATTTGGATAGTCAACCCAACGATCTTTTTAAAAAATCAAAATTACAATCTTTTAGAACTTATTTTTAAGTTTCAACTATCTCAAAAATAAAACATATCTTATTTAGAGTCTTTTGAAAATGTTTCAACTTAGTGACTAAATTAGTCAAAAAATACTTTAATGAAAAATTTGCTTACCTTCAGTGACCATTTGTGAAATTAACTTAAGACAAAATTTAAAATGTCAATTCTACATGAGTTATGAAATGTGTGAACAGAGGTTTACGACTAACCACGAGTGAGTTAAATATCTCAAATCTACGATTGTTTGTCAAACTAATTGTTGATTTAGTATCGAATTAAGTACAACTAGCTTGACACTCTTTGATGTATCAAAATCGAGATAATTGATTTGAATAAATGTTGTTAAAATTAAAGATAAAATTGCGTATTATGTTAAGAGTGTAAACAAATTGTCAATTATGAAGCAATTACTAAGCCACGCAATACTAAGCGATTCGCAACTAGTCATTAGTTTAGGTTAAAATTAAGTGGTTAACATGAAACAAACTTATAAGTTAGATGACCTCAAATGGAGTTTTCAATGCTTATCATTGTTAGCCTAACGTGGCAATGCAAAAAGTAGAGTTGAACGCTAATCCAGTTGTAGTTCCACAACTTTGTGTATTCGCACCCAAACTTTTCTCCCATGGCGGTGGGAGAGCACATGTTCGTACCCCTAGAAATTAGTCGTAAGTCCCTGTACACTTTTTGGCACATCTCTCTTTCTCTCTGTTTTCTGCGAGGCCAAACATGAAACACCTCGTCCACTCATTTCGCACCTAAAATCTACGCATCCATCATTGAAATTCGATCTGGATATTTCTGTTTTTTACAACTTTACCGCTGTTTTCATCTATTCTTCACCGTTTGTTATGGCATGAACGGATAAAAATTGTGCTGATATTTTCTGTGAAGTATGATGGAGTGGGACAGTAATTCGGAGTCTGACCTGAGCGGAGGCGAAGAGGAGGAGGAGGTAGCAGAAGCGTTGGGGTTTCTGTTAAGGAAGAGTGGTGGAGGTCTGCCGTTTCCCGTGGACAGGCTGCTGCAGCCGGCGCCTTGTGGGTTTATTGTCACGGATGCGTTAGAGCCGGACCAGCCGATTATTTATGTTAATTCAGTATTCGAGATGGTTACTGGCTACCGAGTAGAGGAAGTTCTTGGCCGGAACTGGTTAGCTTCCTTGAATTATGTTTGATTGTGTTTCTTTTCTGTGGGTTCAATGTTTAATTCACTTTGGATAGAGATTTGAATTTCTGTCATGTTTGAATCAAGATTTTATTGGGGTTGGTTTTACTCCCTTGTATGTATGAAATGAAATTATGTTCAATTCATCCATTTTTTACTCCCTCGTATGCTAAACCAGAGCAAGCTCTTGGAAAAATCCTTCCACATGTTATCATTCTTTGAGGATTTTCATAAAATTAACTTGTTAACTGTGGAGAAACTTCTAAATGATTTTTGGTTGCTATTGGGAGTCTGTGATCGTCGTGTCTCAACTTATTTGATAAAATTGATCTTTCAATACTAACAAATATGGATAAAACTGTTCCCTGTTCTCTTGAATACCTGCACAGGCTGATATTTCAGTTAGAACTTGACTTAGGACTCAAGACTGGAAAATTCCAGTGCTGACTGATAATAAACTTGATGTTTATATTGTGGTTAGAATTTTTATACCTATGTATGTTCCACTGCTGATTTGATAAGCAATTGACCTTTTGACTATTTTGGTACTTACTGGTTGTAATAAGGCTTGTTGAGATGATGTGCATTGAAATCATTTGTATTTTATGATGGTTTGTGATAATACGGTTAACACACAGGCTCATAGGTCAATACCCAACTGTGGAAAGTGCTTACAACTATATACCAACAGTTCTGATAAGTTGCTGCTTGAAATTAAAATTAGAATAAAGCTAGATGTACAGGCCATGCTTCACAGGTTGTAAAGAAAAATAAAATAAAGAAAAATAAAATCTGAGTTGTAAAACTGGCCCATTCCATCCTCCAAAGAGACGTATGGGTACCCAGAGATATAGCTAGTATCTTGTTGCAACACCTCACCGGTCTCAATATCCACCGTGAATATATATGACTTCCCGGCGGCGTGTGCTATCACTGAAGCCTTCCGTGGAGGTAGATCATCACCTTTTTTCCACTTCAGCACCACCTCCTTATCAACCAGAGAGTGAACTGAATAAACCGTGTCCTTGTAAAGGGACTTAATCGCTCTCTGTCTTGTTCATTTCCTGTATGGTTAAGGGACCAGTGGGTGGCCACCACATCCGTCGTGTTGTCATGGTGGAGCGCGGTGGTGGGCTGGTAGAGGAAATTGGGTTTCTTTCCCAAGATTCGATTTTTCGAAATACACCACCTTGAATTAGTGGTGCACTCCAATAACTCTGACTTGTTCGCCAGTTGATTTGGTAAATTATACATAGTGAAAATCAAAAGAAGAACTGCACTGAAAATGAAGTACAAGCACTTGAGGAAATTTTTCCCTTCCATTTTCTTACTATTTTTTAGGGAGATCCAAGTGTGTGTAGATGTAGCTTTCTATTTCACGCATTACATTTCCGAATTTCCCCCAAATTAGAGATTGAAACCGCAGCCGCGACTCAATCCATCTTCACTGGCACGACTACACCCATCTTCGGCAAACCTGCTGGCACTGCACCTCCAGCCACAGTTTAAAGCCCAAAGCCCACACTTACACCAAAACCACGCTGAAAATGACGTTTGACCTCTAACCCACCTTTTCAAAATTATCAAAAGAGTCTTACCAAAAAAAATAAGGAAAATCTCTTCAAGAAAATAGAAGTAACCGAGACAAATTAGAGCAATCTGGGATGATTTTTTTTCCAAGATCAGATTCAAGAAAATGAGACAAAATTGAAAGCATCCAAAATTTCCCACAGCGAAAAATGAAATTTTCTGGCAATTTGAAGAAACTCTAAATCCGTCATGAAAGAATGGCTATTTCCAGTTAATGGAAGAAGAAAATAGCCATAATAATGGAGCTACTGGGAAGAGTGGACTCTGCAAATGGAAAATTATTCTGCTGCCGCAGCATTTGAACATCGGGTAAAATTCTGCCTCCAGCAGTCCCTTCCGGCGTCGACCATCAAATGTTTTCAGCCTTTGAAACCATTGGAAAAGCTATAGTCACGTGAATCTACTTTCCATTTAGATAGGTCCCTTTCTCTAGTTTTAATTTCGTTATTTTTTATTTTTTTTATTACTTGACACGTTAGCCTGTACAGGACCTGTGAAGCAGGGCCTGTACGTGTGGCACGATTGTTAAAATTATGATATTTGCTACTGTTTTACATTCTGACATTGTGTAGCTTTTGTCATTGTTGTCGTTTCTCTTGTCTGCTCCTTGATTGTCTATCAGCATTGCCCCTATATCTTTCTTATTTAATGTCACTCTTGGACAGCCTCTTTTCCAATCTAAAGATAAAGATTCAGTATTACTATTAATGAAAGTTAATGCTTCAACTTTGTTCTATTCTATATTCATCTTATTGATTTGTATAAATAGTTTACTCTTTAGAAAACATTATTTTTTGGCTAATTCCATATTATTTTATTCTTTATTTAGGTAGGGATGTTAAATGGTGACATATATAAATACTTGTAACTTGAAGAGATTCTTTTATATGATCAGATCCGAATCATGTTGTACATGAGTAGGCTTCGTAAGATCCAGTATAATTATAATTATTGAAATTGATAAACTAAAACTGAATCTTTATCCATTTCACTTAGGATAAAATAAATTTTGCAGCTGAAAATTTTATTAGCCTGGTGAAAATAGAAGAGTGCCTATCTTTGGTGTGGTGGTTTGAATTTCAATCGACAAAAGTCTGATGCAGCTCATAGGAAATTGAATAAAAAAAATGCAATGATCTGCATTTACAGACTAGAAATCTTTATTACCTTTGCCATGGCCTCTTTGAGAAACAGGAAATTGATGAATTTGGTGCTTCTATGTTTGGATATGTTTAAAAATTTTAATAGGGATTTCGAAGCAGCTTTTTTAGTGCCCTGCCCATGTGATGAAATTATATTTCCTTCATTTTCGTACTGTTTTGTTTGTTACTTTTAAAATTTTATTAATTTTTTCCCTCTTTCTTGACCTGCATGTTTTGGGAGTGTCAATCTACTTCACTTTTCACTTTGATGATGCTTATATCAATTTTATTTATTTTGATTAAATGCGCGAAACTCTCTACCCATTTTGAACTTTTCATTCCATGGAAGTCGAATAAAAAGTGTTTTTTGTCTGTGTATTATATACAGTTACCGGGATTTTTAATTGTACTCTTTTTCAGCAGATTGGTAAAATTATAGTGTCAATGATACATAAACGCCCATCGTCCTCAATTTCATGGAATATGTTGGCAGCCTTTGCATCCCGAGCTTGTGAATTGGAGATCTAATTCTTTAGGACTCGAGAATGATTAGATCTTTTTACAAGGTAAAATAATATGGAGACTGATGAATGTTACATAGCCTGATATAGGAACCTAGATTTTCAAGGTAAATATTGAGTTCAAGGTTTCTATTTGAGTTTTGATGAGGCCTGTTAAAGGAAAATGAATGTTACATGGTCTGGTCCTTAGAAGCTACTTTGCTTCTTGCATCTTGCTCTCTATTTTTGGACATCATTGAAGTATACTGGGCTTGTAGTTGATTTTAGCATTGTAGAGAAGAACTAAAGTTTTCTTGGCAGTTGTTTCTGCGGTAAGTTTTTCTAGAACATTTTCCTCAGATAGGGGTTGGGATCTGTTGGAGTTATAATGAACAATTTGGTAAGTTCATGTTGAACTGTGATTTTAGAATCTTGCTCTTGGCAAATTTGGTGTGGATGGAAAATAAATTCTGTTCATTGTCTGTGGAAGTGTTTCTTTTTCTTATTTTCTGTTGGTGGGTTATTCTTGTATTTTCCATTTCTTTTCCTTTAAATATGGGTTTAGCTTCTTTTGTGATTCTTGCTTAGTCATATGACTGCTTTAAATTTCTCCTCATTATCGTGTATCCTCATTATCAAAGCTTCTGAGATGTGTGGCTGATCTATGGATGATATGCCTTTTCATATATTGACTGTTAAAATTTTCTGCAGCCGTTTCTTGCAATGTAGAGGCCCATTTGCTAAGCGAAGGCATCCATTGGTGGATCTCACCGTAGTTACTGAAATAAGAAGATGCCTCGAGGAAGGAATTGAATTTCAAGGCGAATTGTTAAATTTTCGAAAAGATGGAAGTCCTTTGATGAATAGGTTACGAATGACCCCAATATATGGTGATGATGAGACAATAACTCATATAATTGGCATTCAGTTCTTTACAGAATCTGATCTTGATCTAGGTCAACTTCCAGGATCTTCAGCGAAGGAATCCAGAAGGGCATCCGATAGGTTTAGGTTTAATATTTCTCCTGGTGGAGTATTTTCAGATGGGAACAAGAATACCAATCGTGGGGTTTGTGGGATAATGCAGTTGAGCAATGAAGTTCTTTCTATGGAGATTCTTTCACGGCTGGCTCCAAGGGATATTGCATCCATTGGCTCTGTTTGTTGGCGGCTTTATGATTTGACAAAAAATGAAGAGCTGTGGCGAATGGTATGTCAAAATGCATGGGGTCTCGAGACAACTCAAGTATTAGAGACAGTTCCTGGTGCTAAACGTTTGGGGTGGGGTAGGTTGGCTAGGGAACTTACCACTCTTGAAGCAGCAGCCTGGAGAAACCTAACTGTGGGAGGTGCTGTTGAACCCTCTCGTTGCAACTTCAGTGCATGTGCTGTAGGGAATCGTGTGGTTCTTTTTGGTGGGGAGGGAACCAACATGCAACCCATGAATGATACGTTTGTTCTGGACCTGAACTCATGTAATCCAGAGTGGCAGCATGTCAAAGTGAGCTCTCCACCTCCTGGGCGCTGGGGCCACACACTTTCTTGTGTGAATGGGTCTCATCTTGTTTTGTTTGGGGGCTGCGGGAGGCAAGGCTTACTCAATGATGTTTTTGTCTTGGATTTGGATGCAAAACATCCTACTTGGCGTGAAATCTCCAGCTTGGCTCCTCCACTTCCTAGATCTTGGCATAGCTCCTGTACCCTTGATGGGACCAAGCTGATAGTCTCCGGTGGTTGTGCCGATTCTGGAGTCCTCCTTAGTGACACTTTCCTGCTTGATCTTTCGATGGAGAAACCTGTATGGCGAGAGATACCAGTAGGGTGGACTCCACCTTCACGTTTGGGCCACACGTTATCTGTTTACGGTGGTAGGAAAATTTTGATGTTTGGGGGTCTTGCCAAAAGTGGTCCTCTGCGGTTTAGATCAAGTGACGTGTTCACCATGGACCTGAGCGAGGATGAACCATGTTGGAGATGTGTAACAGGTAGTGGGATGCCTGGAGCCGGAAATCCAGGTGGCATAGCTCCCCCTGCTCGACTTGATCATGTGGCAGTGACCCTCCCTGGTGGTACTATCCTAGTCTTTGGTGGATCTGTGGCTGGTCTTCACTCTGCATCCCAGCTTTATATGCTTGATCCTACTGAAGAAAAACCAACATGGAGAATTCTGAAAGTTCCTGGGCGACCTCCAAGAGTTGCTTGGGGACATAGTACATGCGTGGTTGGAGGCACAAGGGCCATAGTCCTTGGAGGTCAAACTGGGGAAGAATGGATGCTAAGTGAGCTTCACGAGCTATCTTTAGCCAGCTCTGTCGCATGATTGGAAGAAGAAAGTGGAAATTGGGAAAGCTTTTGCGTGCACAATTTTCTAATGCCCAGGGAAGTGACACTTATCCTCAGCAACCACTTTTCGACGATGTTTCTGCATTTGCTGGAATACTTGATGTCTACAGTTGCTAATATCCAGCATGATTCAGCCTGTGGCTATACTTGAAAGTTATTTTCCTGCAAGGCTCGGGAAACACTTGGGCTGATGACATGCTGGGGTTTAATATTGTGAGTTTTGTTCGAAATCCTTCTATCAAACATATTTTATGTTAATTTGCTGTGTGTAGATTTCTAGTCCTTTAAAGAAGGTGGGGAATGATATATGTAGGTTTAGTTTCTACATATGTAGTCATGTAATATTCTACTTTAGGTTGTAAACTTGGAAGATAAACACATAAAAATGAAATTAATCAAGTGTTAGGGACGTACGTGTGTTTTATGATTTTATTAGTTTTCTAATATCAATCATGACATGATGTGATATTATATTTTCTGTTCTGCCCTTGTACTTTATAGTTTTTATGTAATCTGAGGTTTTTCCTTTTAAGTTTTTATCTGTGTTACGGAGAGATGGCTGGACTATGTTACTTTGATTTGATCTGCACTTCAGTTTCTCTCTTATTTCACATTGCTTATACTTTTTATCTTAGATGTCTGTTTTTACTCTACTATGATACATTGAATGGAAGCTCATCCTAATACCCCTTATATAGAGAAAAATATTAGAACGACCTAATACATTTGGGATTTTTGCAAGCATGACACAGGCCTTGGAAGCCAGGGGCTTGTATGACCTCTCTAAAGACTAACAAGCATGGGTTCTTACAGTTCTCTAATTTTGAAATCCTAAAATTGTCAATGTAATTGAATGTTGAGATTTCACCAGGATAATGTGTTCTAAAAAGCATCCAACTAGGATATATATAAATTTCCGTCTTTTGAGTAACCATGGAGCATCGAGGTCTCATTTGGCTTGAAACCCTTATTTCTCGGATGGCATATTTGTGCATTCCTTTGTTGCCACACATTATAAGCATGGTGTTCCAAGGAAACATGGTTTGGCATACACCCATTGAGTTTCATTTCCATCATATCTTCTATGCGTGACATTTTCTCCAGCATTCCTAGAATAATAGCATTGTTAGGAACACAGCCTGATTACTTCATCAGTTTAAACAAACTCAAGGCCTCGTTCTACTTTTGGAATATTTGATTGACAATTTTTTCTATGAAAAATATTTTGGATCAAACTTGCTGTACACCAAGTTTGACAGTTCCTTCACAATAGTGGGTGGTCCGCTTTTTTTTTCGGGGGGTGGTACAAATGGCTTTTCCCAAATATTTTTTAATTTTTGATCACGTGATCATATTTTCCTGAAAAACAAGAAAAACATTTATTTTAGGGATTGGCGGTTTTTATTTACAAAAGTTAATGCCGTTGAAAGATCGAGCCGTCCAACAAATCAAACAAGTGAAAACCTTTCAAAAACTATAACTAGTTTAAGGAGCCCAAGGGAGATTGTTTTATAGAAAACCTGAACATTTTACAAATGAACGTCAACGTCGAAAGTAAAACAAAAGAAGGAAAAAGTTAACACCATTGATAGAGATAGCATTGTGGCTACCGTGAGTGAAATCAATGCTATCAAGTGTAAAGTCCTCGATTGGTGGTATGACATGTGCAAAAATTATGTCTCTCTTCAAAACTTATCATTAATCAAATGAAGAGCAGTAGATACAAATGGGCAATGAAGACCGTTCTAAAGTGGTAGGGAAATGAGATATTAATCTCATTTTCACTTCCGAAAAAATCATTACATTAACAAATGTAATACATGTTCCGAAATGAATAGAAAATAAGTGGAGATCTCTTAGGAAAATCAAACATCAAAAGTGTTTATGCGGAAAACTTGTACTATTTCGAAATAAGAAATTTGTTGGAAAAGGCTGTAGGAATGGTTAAATTGTGTATTGTTGACAATATTAATAATAATGGAGTAGATTTTGCTTACTTGATTGATTCATTTATTTTATGGCATGTTAGATTACGTCACATAGGCGCTAGTACAATGAAACAAATGCTTAAATGTGATATGATTTCATACAATATGAATGATGCTTATAAATGTAAAATATGTGTAGAATCTAAAATGGTTGAGAAACTTTATCAAAGTGTAAATAGGACTACACAAATTTTAGAATTTATTCATTCAAAATATGTGATTTTAACGGCATGTTAACTAGAGGTAAAAATAGATATTTCATTATCTTCATAAATGATTACTCTAGGTATAATTATGTCTATTTAATGAAACATAAACACGAAGCATTTGATATTTTTAAAAATATAAAAATGAAATTGAAAATCACTTAGATAAGAAAGTGACAAACTTATACTTCTCTAATGTTTTTAATTCATTTTGTGAATAATAAGGTATAGTGTATGAATATTCTGCACGTAGGATATTCGAACAAAATAGTTAGGCTGGAAGAAAAAATAGAATATTAATTGAAATGATAATATCATGTTAACATATGCTAAGTTGTCATATAACTTGTGAGGTGAAGCCTTGTTGAGTGCATGTAGAATATTAAATAGGACTGCTTCAAAATTTACAAAAATTTCTCCTTATGAACTATGAAAAGGAATAAAATCAAATATCAACTTCAAAGTGTGGAGGCGTCGTGCATATGTAAGAACATGGATCTTAAAATAACCAAGTCGTGTCCAAAAGGCAAAAAAATATGTCTTGTTGGATATACTAGCTATAGCAAATCATATAGATTATTGAACTTGGAGACCAATGTTAGAGGCATTAATTGTGCCTTTGTGGGATATGCTAACATTAGCAAATCTTACTGATTATTGAACTTGGAGACCAATGTGATAATTGAATCAAATAGTGCTGAGTTCTTTGAGAATTTACTATATTCGAATAATGAATTAGGGGAAACTCATAAAGAGATTTCTAACTCTAGTGGAACACAAGATGAAACATTTTCTAAAGATGTTAAAGATTCTAGTGACACTCAAAGAGGCAAAAGAACTGGGATAAAAAAGACCTTAGGACCGAATGAAGTTGATTCTCAATTTATTTCACTTTACTCAGTAGAGGGAAATGAGAAGAATATTGTTAGAACAATATCTTTTTTTTTTCTACAAGTGGAAATCTATTCTAAAACCTATAGTATATTTTGAAAAGATGAAGTGGATTCAATTATGTCAAATAATACACGAGAACATGTCAATTTACCACCCAGTTCTAAACCTATTGGTTGTAAATGAGTATTTATGTGAAAATATAATGTCTAGTTCTCTTAATACCTTTAAAGATAGATTAGTAGTTAAATGTTATTGACAATTGAAAGGAATTGATTAATTTGATATATGTGCACAAGTAGCTAGAATAACATCAATTAGGATGTTATTCGCATTAGCATTCATATATGACTTTCATGTTCATCAAATAGATGTCAATGTGAGATTTTTAAATAGGAATTTCGGTGAGAAAGTTTATATGGAACAACCTAAAGGGTTGTTCTACCAAGAAATGAACATAAGTTGTGTAAGTTAATAAAATTATTATATGACTTAAAAACAAGTACCTAAAAAATGGCATGAAAAATTTAACTTAGCATTTGAAAGTATGTAATGAACACGTTATATTTATTTACTTGTATGCTGATGAGATGTTGATTTTAAGTAATCACATGGATGGAATAAAAGAGCAAAGATGTTTTTATCTTCCACATTGAAAATGAAGGATTTTGGACAAGTGTATACCATATTGGGTATCAAAGTTACTAAGAATAGTGGGGTTTACTATTTTAGGTAATCACATTATATCTCGAGTGTAAAAAATAAGTTCAAATACTTGAATATAAAAAAGTATAGTACCCTTCTTTATCCAAGTTCTAAACTTGAAAAGAATGATAGAAAACTAATTGTTCAATTGGAATACACAAGTGCTATAGAGAGTATTGTGTATACAATTCAATGCACAAGATCGGATATAGCGTTTGCAATTAGTAAACTTAGTAGATTTACTAGTAACTCGATCAACGAACATTGGAAGGACATTGGGAGAATTATTGGCTATTTAAAGAAAACAAAAACTTAGGTCTTCAATATTTACAAGTTCACAGCTATATTAGAAGGACTTACCGATTCTAGTTGGATATATAAGCAACGTTGAGAGTAAATCTACTTTTAGGTTGGGTGTTTACTCTAGGAGGATGTGCAATTCTTGAAAACCTAAAAATAAACATGCATAATACATTAAACCATGGAATCCGAATTCATGGCATTATCAGATACAGGAAAAAGGTTAAGTGATTTAAGGATGGCATTATCAGATACATGAAAAAGGTTAAGTGATTTAAGGATCTATTATATGATATACCTCTGGGACTAAGGAATACATCTTCGATATCTATCATGTGTGATAGTCAAGTCACATTAACAAAAACATACAATGATGTATACAACGAAAAGTCTACATATAAATCTAAAACATGACTATATAAGAAAATTAATCAAGAGTGGAATAATTTCTATAAGTTATGCTAAATCAATTAAGAATCTAGCAGATCCTTTAACTAAACCTCTTAATAGAGATATAGTAACATCTAATTCTTCGAGTAGGATGTGATTGGAACTCTTAAACTAAAAAATCCACCAGTGATGGCAATCCTACATCTCATTAGTAAAATAGTAATCTATGAATTTCAAAGGGTAAAAATAAGTCATTAGATAAGTGGATCGTTTCAATATTATAATCTCCGTAAAAATTATCTTAATTATATAATGCTAGTTGTTACTCAAAGTGAGGTTAAACTTTAAAATTCTTAATAAAGTTCAGTACTAAGTACATATATCTTTAAGAATAACAAAGATACTGAAAGAATTTCACCTAGATGAACTTCGAGATGATGCCATCTCAATAGAGAGTTGAAGTTTATCTCTTAAAAGTTTAACGAATAGGATGAATGCAAGACCATATTAGGATTAAGTTTCATCAGTATTATCGCAAGAAATAAATGGTTCAAAACTATCATGTTACCTTTAAATTTGATGATACTTTTTAAAAATTACATTATAGTGAGATTCAATAGAAATATATCTAATCTGTTTGCAAGTGTTGCTACTTTGAATGTGTGTATCATTATAAAGTTGAACGAGTGGGGGATTGCTATAATTTATTATTCAACTTATAATGATAAGTATATTAGATTGATAATACATCCATATAGGTGTGTCAGCAAGTACGAAAACATCGACAGCACCTAGGCAAGTGGCTTGGCACTCGCTCGGCCTTGATTTGGTTTACGTGAGGCCAAAACTATGGCTTGGGTGAGAGCCCGATTTTGTACTAGGTGATTGCCTAGGCCAATTCTTTGACCATTATGTTTGAAATTCTTGTCCGTTTTAGCGCATTTTCATGAAAAAAAAATCATCTTTTCATGAACTTTTGAAACTTTTTGGTAGTGTATGAATGATAATATATAAATAGGAGATAGATTTCATTCTAAAACACAATCTAATAATCAAATTCATGATATCATTTCATATAAAAATAATCTTTTACAAAATTTTCTATACATATTCCTTCATCGAGTGTTCTTCACGTTCTAAGGAAAAAACTCAAGTATTTAGTGTTTATCTTCTTCTAAGGCTTGTTAAATCCTATAAACTGTTTGCCGCGAGTCATTTTAAGCATCAAAATCATTCTTAGAGCGGGCAAATCTGATTTGAGGATAGCGATTATGCATTCAATTCATTTTCGGTGTTGATCTTTTTCTTTGGTTTCTCCTCCATTCCCTTGTTAGGATCAAGTTTTTCCAACATATTGTGGAAGAGCATTAGCAATTAGCATAATGGAGTGACGATCAAATGTTTAAAAAAAATTCTTATGTAAATCACTCTAATTTATTGAGAGTTTGGTTGTGACTAAAATTAAAGGATTCTTCTAGATAATTTTTAGATTCATTTATGTCAAAAGACATTCAAAGTTTTTCTTTAGGCTCTTTTTTAGGTGGTACTAGTGTATAATGATCCGAGTGAAGATGTATATAATTTGCACGTCTCTGAGTTCACTTTCACAATTAACAGGTGGATAAAAATGATTTGTGGTATGCTTGCTTTGAGGTTTTATCCTAGGATGTCATGTTAGAACTATAAGTTTGACTTTGTTGAGATGATCAAGTGGGTCCCACCATAGACACCCTTGCACCAAATGAATACACATGTAAGAAAGAAGTAGTATAATTATTAAAAATTGGGTAAAAAATTCATCTTTGCAACCAAATGAATAATCGATTATTTCTTAATTTTAACAAAATTCTCGAAATTTTGGTTTAATTTTCAAGAACCGCCATCATGGAGGAGGACAGTTGAAAGCCAAACATTAAGAAAGCATTTGACTAGTAAAGGGTGGCTGGAAATGCCCAACTAGATGCAGAGAATCCTCAAGTCTCGACGCTACTGACAATTATTTTATTTTATTTTATTTTTTTCATTCGACCAAGTGAAACTCTAATATCAAGAAATTTGACAGATTAATTCAGTCGAACATGCGTAAATATAATTTAGATCAAAATAAATGTTTCAATCGGTCTATAATATCTTGCTCCTTAATCAAAATTTTCTTCTAATATTTTTCGATATCAAATAACAAATATATCCATGAAGGTATTCTTTATCGGCAATAACTCACCCCAACAATCCAAAATCTCTTCCTTAATCGTTCTATAATATCATGTATGTTGCATGTAGATGTAATCCAAGTGGGCTATTTGCATTTTGATAAGGTATTAAATTGAAAAAATAAAAATAAAAACATAGAACAAATTTATGGAGGCCTCACTTTTAGTTTTTGCTACAAAAGTTTCCTAAGAAAGTAATAAAAAGTGGCAAAATTTATATAATAAAATAACATGATAGAAACTGATAAACTCCCATCCCTTGTGTGCAGAGCAGTTTATAAACTTTTGTGTTTGTCCCTCACCATATACCCAATCCAACTTCTACAGCTTGTTTTGGACTAACATGAAGAGCATAAGGTGGAGAAGAACAATATATATTTACACATACGTGTATTACTCATCTCCGAATTCCTAAACTTCTTGCCCCAGTTTGGTCTGGATTAAATTTCAATTAAAATTTTAAGTAAAAAATAACCATTAATTTTAACTACACATTTATGAATGCTCGAGAAATGCCTATTATTTTGTACTCTCGAAAGGCTAATCTTTTGAAGTTGTAATACCAAACCTCCTAAATATCACATCAAAGTAGGATAAAGATGAATACTGTAAACCAATCTTTCATGTGTGTACGTTTGATTTTCAATAATTTTAGCCGGGGAAGGTATGATAAATAATACACAATTGTCATGATGCCAATTTAATTGAACAAAACAAACTCTCACTCATAATAAGAGTTGACTCTGTCTCAACCACAACGTAGATTCATTTAATGTGTTCGATGAAATAGGGAAAATAACAAATTTATCGTTCTTTTTCTAGTTTTATTCAGTATAGCGTACCAAACTTGCAACATACAATAATGATATAGTTCAAAATATTTAAAAATAGTATTGATTAGCATCTTATCTCATTATTAAACATTTAACATAATCAACGTGAGATGAGTTGTAAATCACGCTACAAAGGTATAGGAATTTGGTCTAATTAGAAATTACAATAATGTAGGAGTTGACTAGCGGTGTTTAAAATTAAAATTAAAGAAATGATTGAATAAACAAATAGTGTCTATTAGGGAAATAATTGATTAATTTCACTAAACAATGTACAATAACGTGATCACGTGTGTGCGTACGCACGTAACGTTGAAATAACGTTAATTTAGTGCATGCTTGCGGTTTGGATAATGCTTTTGTCATTTTTTACCCAAAAAAAAATATTAATCGAAGATATCGAATGAAGTCCATATCTAGGTTGATCGACATTTTTTACAACGAAATTCGATACGAATTATCAATTTTTTTAGTTCTTGTGAACATTTTATTTCTATGGGTTACGGATATTTTTACATTACGGACAATGTTTAGTATTGAATTAAATAAGACTAGATGTGATCAAAGAATATAACAAAATTTATAAGCAATCGTGTTAAGTAATCCGCACCAAAAATTCACAAGTGCATTAATGATCCTGTTCAATTATTTGTTACTATTCAAAGTAACTAATCTTATTCTTCATCAATGGTACAAAGATAAATAAATAACATCAACGCGGTAAGGTGTATGATATCGAATGAGCACAAGTCTCAATGACACGCAAATCCATTTGATGGGTAGATTAACATGGTGAATGTTAGAATTAGGATGTGGCTCGAATTTTATTTGAAAGACTACTTAGAAATTCCATTTGAAGTCTAGCTGGGAATTTAAGTCGAAACTCAATTTAAGAGTTGATAGTAAACTTAAAGAGATTTTGAAGGAGTTCAAGATGGAATAGGAAATGATTACGCGAGACGGCCACTCGCTTTACTCCCAAGAGATGCTCGAGCACTCAGAACAGGGTCCCTAGAGCTCGCTTGGCGTTGGGCTACCGTTCGAGCTTCGCGAAGATACAGCTCAAGCGGTGATGATATCCGAGCAGCTTTTAAATATAATTTTTTGGCAATTTTTTACTTCTATTTCATCCCAAATATTCCATTATCAATTTTATTCATTGCATTGGGACTTTACCTTATATTAAACTCTTCATTGTATTATATTTTTAATATGTTAGGAATTTTAGTATTATATATATGAGGTGTATAATACATATTGAGTCAATCCTTACATTCTACAAAATAATTTGTAATCCTCAATTATTCATATTAATAAATTATCCTCTTCTACATGTGGTATATTTTTACTACGTAAATCTTGTGTTCTTGTTTGATTTTCATATTGCCATATTATAATCATTCCTTTATTTACTAACAAATAGTATCGATTCGATACATAATTTTTCAACAAGTGGTATCAGGGAGAGATTCGATCTAATCAATTTGAGGTTTGATTTTTGTGATGGCACTATGAAATGTAGAAGCTAGAATTGCAGAAGATTGCTCCAAAGATTGAGAACTTTTGGTTATTTTTTACAGCGACTCCAAACCTGACGATCACTGGATTCTTGATACAGTTTGCACTTTTCATATTTGTCCTAATTAGAATTCATTTTCAACATATGAAATAGTTTCCAAATGTGTTGTGGTAATGTGAAATAATTCACCTTGTAGAATAGTTGGTATTGAAAAGGTCATAATTAAGATGTTTAATGAGACTGTCATGATACTTGATGATGTGAGTCATGTTCCTGATTTGAAAAGAAATTTTATCTCTTTGAGTACTCTTAATTCAAAAGGTACAGGTACACTTATACATATGGAGTCCTGAAAGTTAGTAAAGGTGTCCGCGTTATGTTGAAGGGACATAAAATGTTCCAATTATATGCCTTGCTTTGTTCCATATAATCTTTTGATATTAATCAGTAGAAGTAGGGACTCAGGTAGATTTTGAGTTTAGTACTGTACCGTTGGAATTTGGTTTAGGGTGCATACTAAAGAATATATCTCAATCGAGTTTAAAAGTTATCAGTAATTCCACTTTGCCACCACCACTAGCGGTACCAGTGTATTCAATGCTAGAGACAGACACAAAAGAGATATTAAGTCTCTACAAAGGTACAATGAAGTTGATTTTCTTGTTTATGCTTTAAGTGCAATCGAAAGTATTAAGTCTAACAAAGAACCTTCTCTAAGCATTGTGTATTGATTCCGTTATATGGTATGTTTCTGCCCTGTTTGGTAATTAATAAGTTGTTTGTGATTTTTTGTTGCTCGTAGGGATAATTCGAGCAACTTTGATGCTCAAGGTCATTCTGCGGATCAGTGATTGGATTCAATTAATTTTTCAGTTATTAAGTTTGCACTAATTGAATTTTGTGGAATATATGGAGATTTTTTTGGTTGAAAAGTTAAGTTTTACTCCTTGCAGTAGAATGATTCTAGGTGGAGGGATTTTGAAGTTTTGTCCATTCTAGTGAAATTCATGTCAAGGAAAAACTTGTTAGAATTAGGGTGTGACCCAAATTTTATTTGGAAGACTACTTGAGAATTCTATTTGAAATCTAGTTGGTAATTTAAGTTGGAATTCAATTTAGAAGTTGGTGGTAGACATGAAGATGTTTTAAATGAGTCCAAGATGGATTAGGAAATGATTACGTGAAACGGTCACTCGCTTCACGCTCAGGAAATGCTCTATCATTTAGAAGAGGGACCTTGGCACTCGCTAGCGCCAGACTACTGCTCAAGCGGTTGTGTTATTGCTCGAGCTCCTTGAAGATGCCGTTCGAGCGGTGGTGATATCCCTTTTTTGGCAATTTTTTTATTCATGTTTTATTCCAAATATTCCATTATTGATTTTACCCATTGTATTAAAATTTCACCTTATATTAAACTCTTCATTGTATTATATTCCTAGTATGTTAAGGATCTTCG
>CAIGRB010054169.1:5911-52713 GCA_903798255.1 Fraxinus quadrangulata | reverse complement strand
AAGTCAAACACATCAGTTTCGCCATCATAAGCATCAAGGAAAAACAGTCCTGCAAACACAAAGTTTACCCATTATCATTTCTTAGAATTTGCAAACATGATTTAAATTTGGTAAGAGTAAGTACCATTGATCCTATATAAGCAGGATTAAATTGTGTAGAGATTTTTTCAAGCAATATTAACTTTTTGAATTATATTTCTAATGAAATGCATTCTAACATCTATATGTTTAATCATTTCATGAAAAATCGAATTTTTACACAAATAAATAGCACCATGGCATCACAGCCCATCAAATATCCCCATTGATGCCAATGGTATAAACAAGTCAAACACATCAGTTTCGCCATCATAAGCATCAAGGAAAAACAGTCCTGCAAACATAAAGTTTACCCATTATCATTTCTTAGAATTTGCAAACATGATTTAAATTTGGTAAGACTAAGTACCTTTGATCCTATATCAGCAGGATTAAATTGTGTAGGGATTTTTTCAAACAATATTGACTCTTTTTGAATTATATCTCTAATGAAATGCATCCTAACATCTATATGTTTAGTCCTTTCATGAAAAGTCGGATTTTTACACAAATGAATGACACTTTGACTATCAGAATAAATTACAACAGGATTATGCAATTCATTTAATTCACACAACAAGCCTTTAAGCTATAAAGACTCCTTAATAGCCTCAGTAGCAGCTACATATTCAGCTTCATTAGTAGATAAGGCCACAATAGACTGCAATTGAGACTTCCAACTTATGCAAGTATTACACAAAGTAAACACATGCAATTATTGTTTTTCTATTATCTTTATTATTAGCATAATTAGAATCCACATATCCTCTTAACAAAACTCCCTCTTTACAAAATTTAAATTGCAAACCTAAATCAGCATAACATTTCAAGTATCTAAAAGTGATTTTAAAGCAGTCCAATTTTCAGGACTCAGGTTTGCCATAAACCTACTCAAAATGCTAATAACATGTGCAACATCAAGTCTAATACACACCATAGTATATATAACAAATCCAGCAGCATTAGCATAAGGCACTTTTTGTATGTATTTGATATTAGATTCATCATGAGGACATTGTTAGTTACTCAACTTAAAATGACAAGCAAGATGCAAAGTAATAAGTTTAGAGTCATGCATAACAAACTTGGATAACACCTTTTCACATAATCAGATTGTGTTAAAAGAAGATATTGATGTGATCTATTTCTTTTAATATCCATTCCTAAAATTCTCCTAGCATGACATAAGTCTTTCATTTCAAATTCAGTACTTAAAGCCTTTTTAATGTCATTTATATCACTTCTTTTATGTCCAACCAATAACATATCATCAACATACAAAATAAGATAAATAATCACTGAATTACTATTATTTCTTTTAAAATAAAGACAATGATCAAAGACGCTTCTTATTAAACCAATAAATGACACAAAATTGTCAAATCTTTTATACCACTGCCTAAGTGATTGTTTTAAACCATACAAAGACCTATTTAAAAGACAAACATGATTAGGTCTTTTTGTATTAATGAAACCTTGTGGCTGAACCATATAAATCGTTTTATCTAAGTTACCATGCAAGAAAGTAGTTTTAACATTCATTTGTTCAAGTTTTAAATCATATTCAACAACCAAAGCAAGCATGACTTTTATAGTAGTATATTTAACAACATGAGAGAAATTTTCATTATAATCAATACCAGGTTTTTGGGTAAACCTATTTGCAACTAGTCTATCTTTAAACCTAAGTGGTTGTTTAGAAGAATTTCCGTCCTTAATGCTATGAACCCACTTACAATCTACTAAAGACTTATTATCAAGTTTAGGACTAACTTCCAGGCATTATTTTTCACTAGGGACTTCATTTCTTTTTCCATAGCTCTCAATCACTCATCTGATTGTTGACAACTTAAAGCCTCTTCATAAGATTTAAAATCGTTAAAAGCTAAATCTTGATAAGACAAAATAGATTGATAGTCACTCATCCTAACAGGTTTCCTAATTTCCCTCATACTTCTATCCCTGGCAAGTTGATAATCACTCAAAGGATCATCTAATTCATTCACAGAGTCATGTTCACATCCTTCAATAGGTTCATGTCAACCAGTAACACTTTCACTCTCTTCACCACCTTCAGTCTCAACTTGTTCCTCATCAATAAGTTTAGGAGAGTATCCTAATTTCACCTACATTCTAGTCTCCTTCTCATTTTCACTCACATGAGTATTACTTAAGGCTCTTTTACTCAAACAAAGCATATCAACTTCATTGAAAGTCACATTCCTACTGATTATCATCTTAAAACCCTTATCTTCTCTAGCCTAAAGTCTATATCCCTTCACTCTTTCAAGATATCCCAAGTAAAAATATTTTTGGGATCTAGGCTTCAATTTGCCTAGACTTTGGTGAGAATATGCAGCACACCAAAAGGTTCTCAAGATCGAATAATCAAATAATTTCCCTGACCATACCTCTTCAAGTGTCTTACCATCTAAAGCACTAGTATGAGTCCTATTCATAATATACTTTGCTGTCATAACAGCCTCATCCCAAAGGACTTTAGGAACTCCTGAACTAATCATCAAGCATCTAACCTTGTCCAAAATAGTCATATTCACTCTTTCAGCAACTCAATTTTGCTAAGTAGTATAAGGAACNTTATCTGTTCTTAAAATTTTGATCTTTTTATCCATTTGATTTTCAATTAAAGTTTTCCAATTTTTAAAATTTTCAAAAATATCTGATTTTTGTTTCAAAAGATAAATCCATAATTTTCTTGAAAAATCATCAATCAGTGATAAAAAAATATCTATTACCATCTTGAGTGGTAGTAGATGATAGGCTCCATAGGTCAGAATAAATATACTCAAAGATAGATGTAGTCTTATGTTTTCCAGTATTAAAATGAAGCTCATGTTGCTTTTCTAAGGTACAATACTCACAGAAAGGAACCTTAAAAATCACATCCTTACCAAATGCCCATTTCCTATTCAGAATATGCAGGTCCTTTTCACTCACATGTGCAAGTCTATTATCCCATTTTAGGATAGCATCAATCTTAGCACTTGAGGATTTGAGGATTCAACAGTGTGACTCTGAACTACACTGGCTCTAGTGACTTATATACCATTTCTCTTGGTTTCTTTGAAAATAACTAAGGAACCCTTAATTACTTTCAAAGAACCGCTTCTAGTCCAGTCTTGCAGGGCTATGTCATCTAGATTACCCATAGAAATCAAGTTTCTATTCAAGTCAAGAACATACCTTACCCTTTCTACAGTAAAGGTATATCCATTTTCAAACTTCAAAGTCATACTACCAATTCCTTTAATCCAACAAGCTACATTATTGGCCATAGTCACCTCTCCACCATCAAGATCATTATAGTTCTCTAACCAAGATCTTCTAGCGGTCATATGGAAAATAGACCCTGATCTAGAATCCATTCACAATTTTGATCACTGTTATCTACATAATTTGTAGTATTCAGATGAGAAATGGGTTCTATCACCACATTCACATGAACAATTCTCTCATCAAGGGGTTCAACTACATTCTCCTCATCCACTTTCATCTCTTTCTGTTCATTCTTTTCTTATAACTGTCTTTTATAAAGTGTTATATCTTCCCACAACCACAAGACTTCCTATTTCCACTTTTAGACCTTGATCTAAACCTCAATTTCTCCTTCTTCTTAGAGTTATTGTTCCCATAATGACTCTGAACATTTCCTTGCCTAGTAGTAGACTTCCCTCTCACAGATAAACTCTCAAATTCCTTCCCAGTTCTATCAACCTTAAATTCTAATTCTTTACTTCTTAAAGAATTAATAACTATATCAGGAGTTAGAGTATCTCTACCATACTTAATAACGAATTTAATATCCTTATATACACCAGGTATAACATTTAGAAGGATAACAATTTTATATTCTTTAGAAACTTTATCCCCAACATTAGTAATATCTTGAACTAATTTATTAAAAGTATCAAGATTATCATCTAAATCTTTAGACATATCAATCTTAAAGCTAAAGAAACTTTCTAGAAGGAAGAGTTTATTGGGCAGACTTTTAGACATATATTGTTCTTCTAATTTGTCCCACAAAGCCTTAGCACTATCAAGTTTTCCAATTTTTCTCAACACTTAACCAGACAGATGAAGAATTATAGAGGTCTATGTAAGTTCATCAGATTCAAGTTTGATCATCAGTCATAGTAGTAGGAAATTCATCAGTTATAGCCTTAGAGTATTTCTGTTGAACTAAAACCCCTTTCATTTTTCGCTGCCAAATGGGAAAATCTCATTTTCCATTAAAAACTCCAAGTTCAAATGTAATAGTTGTCATTTGAAGTTTTTAATCAACACTAGAAAGGATTTGAGGTCACAGTTTAAAAGAAAAGCAAAAAATCAAATATTTCAGAGCCAATAAAATGTCACACAAACCTCAGTGTCACACAGACTAACAACACAATGAAAACACGTTAAAAATCAACAGTGATAATAAGCAGATTAATTGCACAGTGAAGAACAAAAAATCAGCAGGGATATTAAATCAACTAGTAATCACAGTAAATCGCCAACTATGCTATAGTAATATTAAACAGATTAATATGGGGAGTTTCTCAAATTTGTAGTGTTAGAATTCATTAGGATTTCGTGAGGTTCACAACCCAATGTCAAGGCACAATTCGTAATTGGAGAAATAACAAAGGAAAAACAGGGGAAATTTCAATATTCAGGATCAAAATAGCAGGAAGTAAAATGGTTATGAATTTATAACCAAACAGGTTCGAAGAACTTCAACCAAAATTCCCAGGAATTCTACAAAACCACCAACTCGAAACTAAGAATCGAAAACGTTCACTAAGAACCAGCTAATAATCACCAGAGAGTCATTTTCCCCTCAAGAAGTCACCAACAAAAAATCAAGATTCGAAAAATAGAAATCTAGGGTTTCACAAATTTCAGATCGATAAAAGTATGTCGCTTGAAAATTAGTTTTGCAAAGACAATAACTCGATCGAAGACTCCTTATGAACATACAAATGCTCTGATATCACTTGTAGAGTAAAATCGCAACAGAAGCAAAAAATCATAATCACGAAGAATACCCAAAATTTAATAGCGCCAAATGATTGATTATTACATAGGGCTCAGAATCAAATCATTGTACCCTTCAGTACAAGAAAACGACTACAAAGACCCAAACCCTAAAGAAATCGAACCACAATAGTTACTTAATAGACCAAGATCAAACAACTGATCCAAGACTCTAAAACTCTCAATCGAAAAATCACTAAAACCCCAATCACAAAGATTTCGGATAAAAAAATCAGAAGTTTTGATCAATACACAAAGAATCGAAAGAGAGAATATAGAGATGAACACAAAAGGAAAACCCAGAAGCTTCTCACAGACTAAACAGAAAGCAGAATGAAAAGTCACGAAAAAAGGACCACTCAGATGCCTTAAATATAGGTTCTCATCACTGTAGATCCAGATGGAGATCAAAGGACCAGAGTAGCACACGTGTCAGCCTTAATGGGTCAGGTTTTGGGCTTTTTTTTCTTATGTTATCGGACAATGGTTTAAAAACATTCCAGCAAATGGGCCAATCCCAATTTCATCATTGCCCAATGGACCATGACATCACAGCCCATCAGTGCCTATAATACCTTTAAACTTAATTCTTTTTAAATTGTTTGGATTTTATTTCCAGTTGCGACTCATTAGTTTTAACCACCTTTTTTTATTTCTTTCAAAATAGTGGTTCTTAAATATCTATAATATATTAAATATCACAATAAGTGAGATCATTTTTTGAACGATTTTAGCCTTACTATAATTAATTATTTCAATACTCTCTTACTTTTCGTTTTTTAATATGCATTTAATTTATTTAACCATTTAGTTACCATCAATGTACATGTACATTTGACATATTTATTTCACATGTGTACTTTTATTAATATATGAATTTCCTATTATTAATTCTTAATTAATGAATATTCACATTCATTTAATTAATATTCATCTTTATTTATACATTTCAGTGTTATTAATTCTAATTATAAGTTAATTAAAATTTCATATGCAAAAATACATTTTGTTATTTTTGTCCATATATGCTAATTAAAATTCAATTTTACTAAATTGGAATTAAATATCACATCAAGTGAGAATTAGTTTTAGGACGATTTTAGCCAAACTATGATTTAATTATTTCAATAATGCATTACTTTTCATTTTTCAATATATATTTAATTTATTTAACAATTTAGTTACCGTCAATGTACATATACATTTTACATATTCATTTTACATGTGTGCTTTCATTAATGTATGAGTTTTCTATTATTAATTCTCAGTATATATATATATATATATTTGGTCATCATTATTTTCGAAATATTTTTTTTTCTCTTTTATTTTCAAACATATATTCTTTAATAAAATAATATTACAATCGAACCCAAAACTTTTTTTTATTTTCTAACTACACATTTTTCATCAAAATACTATTCAAATATACATTTTGGACAAAAAATGGGGCTCGTACAGGCTCTAAAAAATAAAAATTATTTTTCTTAATTTTTCCTAAATGTTACTATTTAATTATTATATAAAATCAAATGCCCATTTTTATAATAAAACAATTAATATAATACAATTGCTTGTTGACATTTTTTCTTATTATCAATATTTTAGATTAATTTAACCTTTTGTTATTTTATATATTGTTATTAATCAAATAAAAACGTATAACTATTAAACATTTAAGACAAATTAGGCAACACAATATAGGAAGCTTTATATGATGAATGACAATTTGCACAGACGAAGATATCATAATCTATACTCGCAATTTTAGTATTATTATTCTTAATACTGTATTGTTATCTTAAAAACAAATTAGTAAACAAAAAAAAAAAAAAAAAAAATTAATATTCCTACTTTAGAAAACTATACATAACTATACCTTGATACTTTAAGGAGTATGGTTGGGCGCTGGAATGGGATTACGACTATTGTTGTCAACTTGTTTTTGGTAGTTCTAAGTTTCGGAAGAGGAGAAAAATCAAAAAGAGCAAAGAAAAATTCTACAAACAAAATGGTGGTTTCTAGCTACAACAACAAACGTTGACAAATGAAGGTATACTTGAAAAAACATGACTTTTCACTATTAAAGAGCTACAAAAAGCAATTGATAACTTCAACGTAGGTCGAATAATAGGTCAAGGAGGTCAAGGGACAGTCTATAAATGAATGTTACGAGACAGAAAAATTATAGCAATAAAAAAATCCAAGTTAGTAGATGCAAATCAAGTGAAGCACTTCATTAATGAGGTTGTCATGCTTTCACAAGTTATTCATAGGAATGTAGCTATTGGGTTGTCACCTGGAAATAGAGGTGCCTTTATTAGTTTATGAATTCATTTGCAATGGAACCCTTTTCGATCATATCCGTAACAAGAGTAATGAGTTCCCATTGTCATGGAACGTGCGCTTGAAAATTGCTACAGAGGTGGTATAAGCACTTGCTTATCTTCATTCTACAACTTCTTTTCCCATCTATCACGAAACATTAAGTCAACTAATATACTGCTTGGTGAAAAATATGTAACTAAAGTCTGAGACTTTGGAATTTCAAAGTCAATTGCAGTGGATCATACTCATTTAACTATCCCAGTAAGAGGAACATTTGGATACATAGATCCAGAGTACTTCCAATCAAATCAATTTACCGAAAAAAAGTGATATTTATAGTTATGGAGTTGATTTTGTTGAGCTCTGGACTAGGTAAAGGCCAATATCTTTGGCTAAGACAAGGAAAAAAATTTGGCAACAAGATTTTTGTCATGTATTGAAGCAGGAAATCTTGAAACAAATTTTGACACCCAAGTCTTAGAGCAGGGTAAGAGAGAAGAGCTAATTGTGATGGCCAAGCTTGCTCAAAGGTGCTTAAATTTGAATGGGAAGAAAATGCCAACTATGAAAGAAACAACCATCGAGTTGGAGATTGTTAGAATGTCTCAAATGCATTCAACTATATCTGAAACTAAATATCAAAGTGTACAGTTGCACAAATCAGAAGCAATATTGATGGCGGATGATAACTACACATCGACTAGTACCTATAACAATATCAACCCATCAATGGATGCCCATCCCGTAAAGATTCACACTGTTTGATGCCTTCACTGGTTTTTATACAATTTCCTCATTTATTGCCACTATATGTTTTTGTAATTGTGTATTTAAACACTTAAATAACATATAGGCACCCAAAATTGGGTGGCATTCTAAAAGATTTAATAAACACTGTCACACTTATAAATTACGTGGCATCGACTATTTAGGATTGGGCTTATTAAATTAAACAATTTTCATCTTGGGCTCGGCCCATTATCCACGTGGCCCATTTACGTTTTTCTCTATATATACTGCTAGCTAAGGTATGATTTCTAATCCTAGCCAAATCCTCTCTCCCTCTCTTGCCCTTTCTTTTTCTCTCGTTCGACTCTTGACTTGACCGTCGGAGTGCAAACAGTCGTCGGATCTTTTTTTCGACCGGTGGCCTTTACCTCCTAAAAGGGTGTTCCAATGTGCAGGTGATGTCTACGTGAAAAGGAAGTGGAAGGGATTCTGTTTGTGTATTTTTGAGGTCAACAGATTAGCGCTGTCCGTAGGAATTGGTACATTAACCATGTTATTACCGTATCCCAGAAGCCACTAGAAAATATGGTTTTACGGGCAGTGGTCTACTGCAAAGACAGGATTTTTCGAAAAATTTACTTCAGCAAAAAATTGGAATAACTCAGCCACCAAAAAGAATTGTTATTGAAAATGGGAACTATCTGGCAAAGGGTTGAAGAAACTCGAGTTGAAAAATCCACCATGAAAAATGGTTATTACCGGTTAATGGAAGAAGAAAACAGCTATGTAAATGGCGACCAGAAGTGGTAGTATTCAGGAGGCAACTTGATGCAATATTTCAACAGGTTCTCTTATGCCTTTCGGAAGAATATAGAGCATAAAAGAAAAGGGATATCACTTCATTTTACCCTGCCTGCTACAAAACTTTCTGCCTTTGTGTTCAAACACAAAAATACAAGTCAAAAGGAAATCAAAATCATGCCTCCTAAACATCCCATACATCTAAACATGAACTTCTACCACTCCAAATATCATATATAATATTATATAGCTATTTACCAAAAATCCATTATCTGGTGGACCGTGGATCCTTCTAAATGGACTACTATGAAAAAGATGGATTCTTGGTACTGCATTTGTGAAGGCGTGGAAGAAAATAAAGAAATCAAAGAGAAATGAAGACTAAAGGTAATTGGAATGTTGTGTTTTAAGAAAAGAAAAGTTTAGAGGCACTGGCAACCTGCTCGATGAAATGCACAAGAAAAGTTTCTATTCTGATGACCCTCGTCGAGCAGCCATTCCGATGACCCTCCGATAGAGGCTATTAACATAGTCGCCGCGATCACAAACGTACTGGTGGATCTAGCTATTGTCCAGCACAGAGCATTAAGTTTTTGATGGAGACAAGGATTGATAGAGGCGTGCCACAGGTTTTTTTCTCTGAATTGTTGACGGGCTTTTGCGAGGATATTATACTTATTCGAGCTTTTCTGCTACTCAATTTCTCTTGATTTTTTGGCTAGTTCACATGCCCTTTCCTGCTTTCTTCGGCCAAGTGAGTAAATATTCTTTTTTAAATTCTGGCCTAATAAGTTCACAAAATAAAAAGTTCTTGAAGTTTTCTTTTGAGCTCCTTTTTTGGGTCATGAAGAGTTGGGCCGCAATAATTAATTTTTCTAAAGTATTTGGGATACTTGATACTTATTTGGGCTCTTTTTTTTATCAAGGCAATGATTTGTCTCCTATAGACTTTTTAGTTTACTGGAGCCACATTTTTTCTCTTTGGTCTTCATTTATGATATATCAATGCAAGAAGAAAAGCAGTACTGGAGTTATCGTTAAGTGGATATGAAAAATTAATTTTCAACCACAATAAAGATATCATGGCAGATTTTTATTGGCATGCAGGATTAGGCTGAGCTATTCACGGTGAATAATTAGGACTGGACCCAATTAGTACCTAATAATTTACAAAGTGGTTGCAATCTGCAATGTTGATGGACGATGGTTTCTCGAATTTAATTGGCATATCCATAGATATAAATACTATATCTACACCCCATTTTGTGATTAGAATCTAGCATTTATTGGTTGTTTCTACCTGTTTTTAAATGTCTAATTGCATGATTGAAGGCGAGCCCCAGCTCATGATTATTATTATTATTGAAGGCTAATTCGAGCTCGTGAATTTCTTATTATCAGAGATAACATTTTGGAGTCTTCATTCATTGAATAAAAGAAGATGCAGAATCTTGGAGTCTTTATTCCTTGAATAAATGAAGATGCGACATTTTGGAGTCATCATTCCTTGAATAAAGGAAGATGAAGAATCTTGGAGTCTTTATTTCTTGAATAAAGAAATAGGCGGCATCTTAGAGTCACCATTCTTTGAATAAAAGAAGATGTAGTATCTTGAAGTTCTCGTTCCTTAAATAAAGGAAGATGCGACATATTTTGGAATGATGTAAATTCCTCGCCTCACTATTGTCGAGCCAAATTGTAAGACCTTGTTTATTAGAGGCCGCCTATAAGACTTCGTAGTTCGAGAGTTATTCACGAGATGTTTATTCATCGCCTCTGACTATCATCGAGCCAAATTTAAGACCTCATTATCAGAGGCCGCTTATAAGACTCTGATAGTTCGAGAACTATTCGTGAGATGTTTATTCCCCGCATCGCCAAATGATTATTTCTGGTCTTGCGAGATGTTTATTCTTCGCATCTCACTATTATCGAGCCAAGTTGTAAGACATCGTCTATCAGAGGCCGCTTATAAGACTCTGATAGTTCGAGAGCTATTTGCGAGATATTTATTCCCCGCCTCGCGAGATGTTTATTCTTCACCTTTTACTATCGTCGAGCCAAGTTATAAGACCTCTTCTACTCGAGGCTAGCATAAAAGACATCGGAAGTTCAAGACGATCCACTAGCTTGATAGTCATTCTTCACTTTGCGAGATACCTCACCTTATGAGATCTTGCATTACATCTGCATTTATCTTCAAAGAGCTGATCATGCCTCAACATTGACTATATTATCGCTGCCTATCTTTCAGAGCTTTGTTTGTGCTTCAGATATGTTATATCCACTAATCTTCAAAGACTTTATATTATTTACTGCTTCATAAGGGCACACCTTAATACCCACGAAGACGAAGCCTTCCATGGCTGGATCAAACACCATGGAAGAAGCCCTTGACATGGATGCGCTGCTCCCATGTAAGAATGTCAGCTTATTATAGTTACTTATGTCCAAAGCATCGTCTCTGCTACTCACAGCATTGCCTCTACTACTTATATTCAGAACATCGCCTCCGCTATTTACACATTCAGGGCATCATCTCTACCACTCACATTTAGAGCATCGCCTCTGCAACATATGTCAAGAGCATCGCCTCTGCATCAGCTTATTAGAGTTGCTTATATATTTATTCTCATCTCTACATCAACTTTATCACAGTGGCTTATATTTCAAAGTCCAACCAGCCTATTAATATTCGACTCAAACTTGGGGGACTATTGTAATACTAGTATATTTGTATCATTACATTATTACTACTAGCATATACATTATATTATTGCGCCAAATACGCATGTCGCATCATTGCTAGCATGTCATGACACCATTTTCACTACTGCGAGTACGTATGCCACGTTATTTACATTATCAAAATGTTGCTTCACTATAGCACTGTTATTACACTAAGTTGTCCAAGCATGCAGGTCATGATAAACTTTCTGCATATTATATCATGAAGAAATTTGATGTTATTTATTGTCATGAGTAATTTGAGGGACAAATGGACCCCAAATTTATTTTATATATGTAAAATTGAAATATTATGTTGTATTACAGGTTGGTTTAGTCCATATTACAAAGGAAATATTGTCGAAATTTTGACAAATTATATGCGACATCTTTCGATGTAATCTGTAAGCCCTCGCTTGTTTAGGTTCGCACAGATACTTTCGAGGCAATTCGTAAGTCCTCACATATTGGAATCGATGTATATTTTCGAAACAATTTGTAAGTACTCGCTTATTGGGGCAATTCATATTTCTGAGGCAATCTGTAAGACCTCGTCTACTTGCAGTTTATATTTCAAAGTCCGACATGCACATAAATGTACGACTCAGACTTAGGGACTATTGTTACACTTATAAATTATGTATCATCGACTATTTATTGAATTGAGCTTATTAAACTAAACAATTTGCATCTTGGGCACGGCCCATTACCTACGTTACCCATTTACGTTTTTCTATATATATGTGATTCCATTTACAACCAATGTATGATTTCTAATTCTATCCAAATCCTGTCTCCCTCTCTTGCACTCTCTTTTTTCTCTTGTCCGGCTGTTAACTTGGTCGTCGGAGTGCAAACGATCGCTAGACTTTTTTCTTGATCGGTGGCCTTTGCCTCCTAACGGGGTGTTCCGGTGTGCATGTAATGTCTACGTGGATGGGAGGTAGAATGGATTATGTTAGCGCATTTTTTGAGGTCAACAAGCACCATCCTGTCAAGATTTTTGTAATATTATTACAGGCACATGGCATGAGATGTTTTAAATCTTTTTCAACCTCGTAGTATATCCCTACAAGCAAAAATGTTTTCATGCTCGATAGAAAGTCTTATCTTCTTCACTTGAAGAGAACCTTACTTATAATTTACACATTTGGAGAGAATTGTAAGTAAGGTTCTCCTAGCACATCTGTAAGTGGGCAGTCTTATCCTACTCACAGTGAACATGAGAACAATTTCGTCTAAAAAATATATAAAAGAGCAAAGTTGGTTACCATTCACAAGACATCATATGTCATGCTGACATCATATATTTAGTGTTATAACAATTTTACACCCCCCCTCCCTCCCCCCCTTTTTTTTTGCTCTCTCAAGCATGACTCATTTTTCTTCTCACAGTGTTAATCTATTTGTTCACACAACCTCCATACCTCTTTGCTCTGTTCTCCACAATACAACCATTCATATTGTACAAGACTTGTCCTTTCTTCATGTCTCCTTTCTATTTTTTTTTTTAATTTTCTTCACTATTTTCTATTTCTTATTATGCTTTAGTCAACTGTGTATGGCCGAGCTTCAATTTTCGACGTTAGCTCTATCGATTTTCCTTTATTTCCAACTTGTTGAATGTGAATTTGGCTGCGTAGATGATCAATTTCAATTCCTCTATATCAAAACGTATGTATTGCTCATTTGGCATCAAGGAAGATTTATGTTGGGAATGTGACATTTGAATTTCCTCTGAGATATTGTTGGGGATTTTTTCAATGTATCGTGAGATTGAGGAAGGACCTATAAGGTTTTATAACAATTATGTGAATAATCTCTGGGTATTTAGCGTTTCAAGGATCATTGTTAATTTTTCAAACAATTTGCCTCAAATTCATTAAAATTTCCCTTTTACATGCACTTCTTTTTGGGTTTGGAGAAAAAAATTGGTTCAATCAATAGGTTTTCTTTATCATTCAACAAGTTTTGAAGATGAAAAAAGGTGATTTTGTAGTTTTTTATGCGTGGAAACTGTTACATAAGTGTGGAAACTGTTACATAAGTGGCATGAGATTCAAATGTTGCCCATGTTACTAATTTATAAAATTTATATTCCTTCATAGGAAAAGTTGGAATTTATTTAACCGTTTCAGCATTTTATTGCAAGAGATTGGGTTTGCAAATCTACAATTCTTTTTCTGAAATAACTAGAAGAGTGTTTGCTTACATTGAGTATCTAATGTGATTTATGTTTTCTTCACCTTGCAATTCAATATCATCGTGTTTTTCTTGTTCTTATCATATAAATATTTGTTGACCTCGAATATTATGGTTTAAAAGGTTCTTTAAATGTTGGCATTGAATTTTACAATGTATGAAGTAAACATGTTGATTGGTAGTAAACCATACGGTCCATATCTTATGTTAGTTTTGATATATGTTAATTAGAATGGTTCTCCGTTTTTAACTTTTGTTCTTTATCAGGTAGGGATTTTATTGCTCCTTGCAAGTGCAAAGGCACATCCAAATATGTTCACAGAAAATGTTTGGATCATTGGTGTATTGTGAAGGTACATGTATTTATTAGTTGCTGCGATGTTATTCTTGCATTAATCTTCTCTTTCATTCGAAGTTTCCTATTGACCTATTTGCTTCATTATTGTATTGGAAAGTGCCAAAAGACTCCACATCTTTTGTTATTCTTATTTACTCTATTACATTTTTAGTAGAAGTGAATTTATCTTGCATTGATTATCGGTAGTTCTTTTGTGAAACTAAAATATTAACATATCGAGATGTTCAAGTGTAGGATTATGTGGAGCTCTCTCATCCTCCATTTGTTTATATAGTTTCTCATAGCAGAAGTTATCTCTAAATTGCCCAAATGTTAGTTCTAAGGTGTGATAAGTAGACTGGGAACCCAAAGGGTTTTGCCTTTTTTGTTTATAAAACTGGAGAAGGTGCAAAAGCTTCATTGATTGAACCCGTGAAGACTACTGATGGGCATCAAGTGGTTTGTAAGTGTGGCCATCAAGATTGTTGATAAAGAGAAGGTTCTTAAGCACAAGATGATTGGTGAGGTACTGTTTGTATTAATCAATTAATTCAATATTTACTTGTTTCTAAACCTTCTTTATCTTTGTTTCATACGTTGGTGTTTGAGTTTTGCTTTAAATTCTGTTCATTTACTGAAGAAATTTTGTTTGACTTTTAAATTTCAACTATTGATTATTTTTTCTTACTATTTTATTGATTTGTAGTGTTGAATGATAACTAACGGTATCTGATTAATGTTTACCAGGGTGATTTTGAATAAAAGAAAGAGAACAAACAAAAGTTTTTGAAGGTTGTATATTTCTTTTCTTTTCTAGTGAAATTGATCAGATCAGATGTTCCATGTATGCAATTGTTTATATGGTGCATTGAATAGTTTCCTCAAATATTTAAACATATTTGAGTGGATGATTGAAATTTAATTTGACAGATTGAGCTATTATAAATTAATGTCCTCGTGGTTGATGCAGAATATTGTGGTTGCAAAATACCTTAAAGATGCTACAATAAATCTCAATTATAAGTTGATCACACTTGTATGATCTCTTTTATGAATTTTTTTAATAAAGGTTTATTGCCTAGGTCTTTCGTTTTGGGCAATGTACATCATGGCAACATTTTTGATTGTGTCTTAATTTTGTTCTCCCTTGCAGATTAAGCACGAAATCTCAACAATGAAATTACTCAGATACCAAAATGTCATCAGCATGAGGTATGTGGTTGGAGTTAACTTGTTTAGACCATAACTTATTTATGCTATTTATATGCAGGACCTATGTAATATAAGAAATGATAATTTCTCCCGACAAAAATTATGTAAAAAAAATGTTCATTATTTGGATTTGAGATCTTGGCATTCCCTAGCAATAAATTTTATAGCAAGAACTTGGGTTGAGTGAGGATGCAGGACAATTTGGTTGTACAATATTTAAAGCTGAATATTTTGTCTTTCAAAAGGTAAATTTTGTCATGGTTTCTTCTTTTCATGTGTGTTGTGGGATATCCCCAAAATATTTGAAAATGAAGCACAACGTACATATTTCTATGCACCTATCTCATATATGTTTATTTGAAATTGCACACACTATCTAAAGAAGTAGTACCTTATTTCGATGTCTTGGTGAAAAACACATTTTTCTATGGACATGTTGGAAATGGAGCGAAAAATGAAACTTGTTGTCTACATGGTACTAAACAGGTAATGATGCCTTCATTATTATAACACTTTACTCTGCCACAAATTGCATATCATGTGTAAGTATAAATTTACTTTTTCCTTAAATCAAATATTACTCAAATTATGTCATTTCAAACTACCATGCCCATGGATCTTTTCAAGACCAACCGACTCCATTTTCTTCACTAGCAATAGATGAACCAGAGAAGATGCAATAGGAGGAAATGGAACTGAGATCAAAATCGGTAAATATACTATTTCACGCAATGTTTAATTGTTTGCATATCCAATATTTTGTCTTTTCAACTGAATTCATAATTTCTTTTAATGTTTTACTAACCTGATCTACTTGAATTCTTGGAGACTTTTTAACGTTGTCCTACATCTAATCATGCTTTTTTGCATCTATTTGCTTTGAATTCCATTTATTATTCTGTCAGAAATATTTATGGTTTAGTTTGGAAATATCAATTTATCGATAGTTTTTCCAATTTTTTCATTTGTATATAAATTGAGCATACAATTATTAAATTTTGTGTAAAGACTTATTGTTAAAACAACGTTATATTTTTGTTAAGATTACATCAACAAGTTCGCTCATGTCATATTAAGGAAAAATAAATTTTTGTTGAGGTTTCACGAGTTGAGATATATAGATACATTGATCACGCCCAGCTGACCTAGCTAATTATGAGGCCTAAATGATTTGGTTGTATGCTTTGGAAGACTATCAATTTGCACCACATGACAATTTCCATCTTTTGTTTGTTTGTGAAATGCTATTAATTTTAATTGGTTCATATGCTGGAATATTATTTAAGAATGGGTGTCATTGTTTGTAATTCTTTTACAAAAAAAACTCTATTTTCTTTTTTCAATTGGTATTTCATTGATTTTGAAAACTTTGTTTGCGGTCATCATTGGTTTATAAGAATATTCACGGGTTAGTTATTTTTTAAAATGATGTTTCAGAAAGTAGTTTTAAGAGCTCCATTCATCAATGTTGTGCTGCAATAGTGTTCAATTTCATTTTTTTCTTGACGTATAATTCTATTAATAATAATTTTGTTCCGTAGATTGACAGTTGTTGTCAATGCACTTCTGATATACTCAATAAATGTGTCTACTAGAATTCTAGAAGGAGCAAGAGTGAAGTATATTTCTATTTGCAGGGAGGTAAGTTGAATCATGTAAAAGATACAATTTTTAGCTGCTTTGCAAGTAATTACGTTTGTCTTATTAATTACTAGAGAGATTTCAGGAATCATAAAAGATGATGGTTATTTGTGTGGTAGTTTGGTTTGCAACTTTTCTTAAGTAGGCTAGCCCTGCTATTAAATTTTTTAACTTTGGTCAATTGTGTGTATATTTCGATATTATTGAAGGAGTGTGTCTTGAAAAGAGTGAACGGGTAATTTTCTATGTAGTAAGTTTGATATGTATATATGTTCTTTATATCTGATTAACTTTGTTTGTGCCTAATTTATTGAACTCAAAACATATTTGAATGTTCGCAAAATATAAATCACAAAACCTCAATGTTTAGATGTTGTAGCATGATATAAAAATATATTAATTAGTCTGTATAATTAATATTAGATGTTCTAAAATAATTTGTCATTTCAACAAAACATCTTCTAAAATTATAATAGTAATCATGCGACGTATGATCCCCACTAGTTATTGTATCAAGCAAAAACTCAAGCTATTAAAAATTTATAAATTTTCAACATACCTAGACGTGTTTTAATATTTGTCTATTATATTGAACTATCCCGTCTAAAATATTAAACAAAAAGAGACACGAAAAACTTATATATTTAAATTGAATATATTCAAGAAGAAATCTTCCACAAAAATGATGATTTATATAGTTTACACGACATTTTCACCCGATGCAGTGGTAAAAGGGGAAGGTGGAAAAACTCAGACTTTGCTTGAGGCTGCCGCATCAAAGGTTCGAATCCTGAAATATAGATTTGACCATTGGGTAAGTACAAGTATGGAAACAGTTTTCCACCATGTACCATTGAAGGCATAACCTGCGATTTACCTTCTTTACCAAGGCCCAGAGCAGGGCAGGTGGGGGCCATCTATGATGCGGTTCATCATTTTTTAATAATTAAAAGCCACTTTTAGAAGCAAGCTCACTTAAAGTACATGGTAGAGTGGTATAAAATGGATAGCCCTTCTTAGATTATCTTCTTTGACAACAAGGCAATATAAAAGCAGTTTATTTTTTAAAAAAGACAAACACCGCAAGGTCGTTCAAGAAAAATTGAAGTGTCATGTATTTGAAGAGGGGTGGATTGTTGACTACTTTGAGTCTCATCGTTCACAAAATATATCTCTTGATTTTACAAAATTGTTAGTGAGTTTTACACAAGTATCTCTTGAAGTTTAGCAGCAAAATTTTTGTTATGTATGGAAGCACAAAATCTTGAAACAATTCTTGACTTCCAAGTTTTAGAGCAGGGTAAGAGAGAAGAGCTAATTGCGGTGCCAAAACCTGCACAAAGGTGCTTAAATGTGAACGGGAAGAATATGCTATTATATAAAGAAGTAGCCACCGAGTTGGCGATTATTAAAATGTCTAAAACGCATTTGATTGCAACTGAAACTAGATATCAAGGCGTACAATAGTGAAAGCCAAAATCAATACTGGTGTCGGATGATGACTACACATGGACAAGTACTTGTGATAATATCGTCCCATAGTCCGATATGTATCCCTTAATGATTCACACAGCTTAATGCATTCTCTGATTTCTTAACAATTTCCTCGTTTGTTGCAAATATATGCTTTCGTAATTGTATATTTAAACACCTAAATAACGTTCGGTCAAGATTTTTGTGATATTAATACAGGCACAGACTTTGCAGCATGAGATGTTTTAAATCTCATTCAACCTTGTAGCATGACATTTTTACTTGACGTGATATTTCTAGTCCAATTAATAATAGTATACCCTTTCTTGGAATATTTCTGGTAATATGATAACAATTTTTCTTAGTAAAAGACTAACGGTCATTCAAGAAAAATAAATTGTCATTTATTTGAATCGCAATGGAATATTGCTACTTTCGAGTCTCATCATTCGTGGAATTTGTCTTCGTTAGGCGATTTGTGATTAATTGCAATGAATTTTTAATCGAGGATTTTCGTGAAATTGAATCATATTAGAGATGAAATATGTTGGGAATTTACTTAAACATGCGTAACGAAAAATAAGCAGTTTCAATTCCCATACGAGGATCTTCTTTGTGTTTAGATAGAAACTGTGATAGAAATTATACCTTTGATGATTTCTGTAAACTCCTTTGCATTTTCTTGAACTGGAACGATCACAATCTGCACTCCAAGCTGTCCAATTGTCCGCCTCCAATGGTGATCCACACAGAGAACAAGAATGACGGTTAGGGTTTCTTTTCTTGTGCTAGCAAGAATAATGAATAATCCATCATTTTTCTCAAACCCTAGTAGTATATTAATATAAGCTCAAGTGGGCTCGATCCGTCGCTTAAAATTAACCCGGTCCAATATTTAATTAATCAAATTAATTAAATCTGGTCCATGAATTAATTAATCCAATCAATTAATTCGGACCTATTAATAAGTAAACCAATTAATTAATTATCTAATACTTGTCAATTAATTAATTGGCAAATTTCATTCTTCTGGTTCTCTTTTGTGTGTGACCCATTAGGTTCCCAATCACGATGCCTAACGATGTAAATTATTATTTTGATCTGATCAAAATCGATAAATTAAAACACCCCTTTTAATTTATCACTAATTCACATTCGTCGTCCCAGATTGACATCTAGCAATGTGTCAGGGCAATACATGTGACGGGAAATGTCATGTAGTGTGACAAACCAAACTTGTTCGTTTACCGTGAAACTATAATCCTTTCGTCAATATGATCCGATCAATTATGAGATATGGATATGTGTCAATCTCGTTTATCGATCATATCTTTTATCCTACTGTTAAGTCGATGTAAGTCGAAAACTCTTTTTCGACTTATGAGTTCACCTTGGCCAAGGATTTCATTATCAACTTAACTAGATAAAATATAGATCATAATCTCTTACTATCTAAGAGTGACGAATCCTCTATTGATCATTCACAACCTTCATATGATTCTTGACATACCCGAACGATGCCGTATTAGCGACTCTTGGCAGAGCAACATCCAACATCACCAAAGTATGACTATCCTCATATAAGGTACTATGATGACCTCAAGTCAAAGGACCAATTCCACTACCGAACGTTAGAGATTAACCACTAACACTCAGATAGTTATCCATGTGGAATCTCCCAGTGGGTCTCCAATATTTTGTTCTATAACAAAATATCCACGTGTTCATTTAAGTGTCACCACACTTTAGCTTGTGAGATCAGCTACTTACTTCACAAGTAAAAATGACACACGTGATGGTCTATCCGTAATAACGATATCCGTATCTCGTTATTACTTCGACCACGGACGATTTAAGATTCAGTCATATGTAATTTGTATCTCACAATCACAACTCCTTGTGATTAACAAATCACCAAGACTTGAATCTACGGATTCTATTATTTAATTTATTAGAATATAAATTCAATTAAATAATAAATATTGCCATTAAAATATATAGATTATATATATATTTTAAAGTGTTTATATCCCAAGTTGATTGGACCTAGGGCATAACACTTACAAAATAATCAGTATTGTGTTTTGGATTGACCAATAAATAAAAGGAGATATTTGGCAGTTGGGACATCTAATTTACTTGAGTTAAATGGTGTGACCCATATTGTGCTCGTAACTGTTATTTGATAGAAAATATTTGTTTGTTTTGTATTGTGGCCAAATTGTTGAAGACTTGGAAAAAATCGTTTGGTCTTGAAACCCACTAATAAAGAATTAAAAATTTTACTCTTGACAGAATGACGCTAATCAATATTGTCAATATTATTTAATATCGTCTAGTTTACCATATCAAATAATTTATTTTTAATACAAGAAATTGTTGGTTTTGGATTGTGGGCAAATTTCTGAGGGCCTTCTCGAACCTCACTCGGATGGAAAATTTAAAAATAAGATTTGTTAAATATGAGAATGCATGCAGGAGGGAAGATTGCCAATTTTCCAAGTCTAGTTTCTTTGGTTTTGCCTCTGCTAAATGTCAACATGGTGTGTGTTGACTATGGACGGCCTATTTGTCATCAATAGCCACATGGAGCGAGGGAACTTTAAATTAAACTAAATAGAAAGTAATGGTAGAGATGTAGTAAGACCTTATACCTTTTTTTTGGTATAAATATCTTTATCGTACCCAATAGTTTTGGAGCAGTAACCCATCTTCCGCTCCCCCTACCTATCACAAATGTAGGAAGTAGTAACCCTTTTTTTTCTTTTTCTTTTCAAGACTTCTCCCTTCATCTTCTGACGACAATTTCTATTAAATATCGTTGCTTAGCATGCTATGCAACAATGACATTGTATATTAATTCAACTAATTTAACTAAATCATTGAGACTAATAACTTAATTGCCAATAAATCAATGTGTCATTTCATTCTACTTGCAAATGTGCTTTTTAAATAATTCATCTAGCTATGAATATATACAAACTTGATAATATTATAATTGTAGACTTGTCATAACTTCAAATACCTATTGGAACTAATTTTTAGTCATCTATTTGAATCTTTCCTAAAAGATATTGAAATCAATTGAATTCTTAAATCTAGAGGTTTGCTTATACATGGGCAATTACGAGGTACAATTCCAAATGGACTTTTTCCATGTGCCTTGCCTAAAATTGCAAAACTATGACTTTCTAGTTTCTAACCAAATCCTTCAACAACAAAATTTCAAATCATGGAAGTTATATTTGAAAATTACTACAAAAGCACTCAATCATATTTTTTGCCTTGTATAACAAAATTTAAATTTGACGCAATTGTCCTTAATTTCTGGTGATCGAACAGACTTACGAGGTATAAATTTTCCAATTTAGTGGATTTAAAAAAAAAACGAAATATCGACCGATCTCATTATTTCACTCCTATATCAATTAAGTTGTGTAATACACGTCAATTAAATTTCTATCTTGTACATTGAACATCCCATACATGTTTTATCTCAATATAATATTATGAGTGATGTTATACATACAAAAAGACGTTTACATAATTCTTACAAATAGATACTTGACCACTTTTCATTGATTTTTGGCAAAATCAACAAAAAAAAGTCACGAGTGCTGTATTGGTGCATATACATATTTCATTGTACATTAGGGAAATATTCTAAAAATAATGATGATTGAACATGTTCAAAAATAGAGAAATGATGGACAGACTAATTTGACAGTACTTGTTTAAATATTTTTTTTTCAAACTGTCTAATTATATGTCGACATGTAACTCCCCTATTTTTGTTTGTTTGTATAACATGGTTGAAAATTGAAATCCTAATAGTATCTGCAAAATTTGTGTAAAAGAGAAATTAAAAATAATATGTAAAAATAAAGAAATTCATTATCTTTTGTCCAAATAAGCCATTTTAGCCATTGGATCCAACGTTGCCAAATCAAATTCCGAAAGTCCGACGGTTCCATCATCCATGGCTCACTGGATCTCTTCCAAGCTCAAAGCTGCTGAAACTCTCCTCCATCAGGTAATTCTCCTATAATCTTCTCTCTTGAATAATTTTTGTTTTTTTTTTTTCCGTGAATTCAGGAATTTTTTTTTTGTATTAATTTAATTCTGGTTTCCTGCATTGTCGACGATTATTCACTAAATTTGGATTCTTTATGTGAACTTTATAAATTTTTGATTGGATGATTCAGATCGATCAGCAAGCTGCAGAATCACTGGGTAAGAATGATAAGCCACGATCTGATGAACAATTAGGTCTTGAAACCTCTCCAAGTACGGGGGAAACTAGGTCATTGATTAAGGAGCAGCTCAAAAAGAAGGTGCCAGAAAATGTCAGTGAGAAAAATAATTTAAAGGTAATTAGTCGCAGTGATAGTAATATTAAACGCGATGATGATGTTGGGGTATCAGTGAATTTGAACTCGAAGTCAAATTCGAGGAGTGGACTTACTGATAGTGATTGGACAGAATTATTGAGCATGCCAAATAAAAATGTGGCATCCGGGGGTGTTAGTGGGAATCAGAGTAGCATTGGAGCGTTGGGGATTAGGGGTTTGAAGAAAGATGGTATGAAACAAGGGAGATTGGGTTCGAAGGTATTAGAGGGGAAAAGGACTGAGAATGGACAGAATAATGGTGTTCTGAATGGTTCAAGAAAATCTAATGTTGAGTTGGAGAGTAACACAAATGGTGGTGGTAGTTCGGATAGTGGGAGGGCAAGTGACGTGGGAGGTGTGATGCAAAAAACTTTGATATCTGAATTGCAGAGCGATGGAGGTAAATCAGATCGAAAGGACATGAGTGATGCACTTGTGCCTGATAACAAGTATGAGGCAGATGTAGGAAAAAATGAGGAGGTGAATGGCAATGGAGATGGAGAGAAGCTACGTTCTACAGATGGTTTGGCAAATGACGATCATCTCATGGAGATGGTGCCAGCTTCTCTTGATAGGAAATTGAATATGAAGTTTCAAATGAAGGACGGCGAGAGGTTTAAGAGTGGAATGTTAAAGAACAATAAATCGAAAGTGGGTTCCAGAAGTTCAAGTTCTATGAAGAAAGGTTCTTCTTCCCCAAGGGATGAAGAGTCTGATTCTGAGACAGATTCAACATCATCTTCAGATTCAGAGAGAGAACGAGAGAGGGCAGAAAGGATAAAGAGAAGGCAGCAGATTCTGGCAGAAAGAGCAGCTGCCAAAGCAGTTGAGGCTATCAAAGATCGTGAGAATCTGGTTGCTAAATTGGAGGGGGAGAAACAGAGTTTAGAGAAAATACTTGAAGAGCGGGCCAAACAGCAAGTACAAGAGGTAAGTATTTCAGGTCTATTCAACCTTATTTTATATGAAATATTATTGAACAATTATTACAGTGATTGATAAAGTTACTCTGAAACCATATCTCCCTATTTTCTGGCTTTAACTATGGAAATTGTCACAATATTGTATCAACATAAAACCAAACAAGGACATATTCATTTGTTACTGATAGAAGTGCATATCTAGGATAAGATACAAAATATTTGTGCAATAGCAAGTGAACTAAGATGGTACTCTTAATATTATGTGATACAGAAGTACAGGATGGTCTCTCTTTATAATTTGAAGAAGTTTGGGCCTTAATTATCTTCCATGAGTAACAAGCTTAATTTCTCCACTCTTTTCACACGTTCCATTTTTATCACTAGTATTATAGACTGTGCTACAATCGTTAGTCTTACTAAAATTGTTTATGACTTAGTGGTGTTATATTAAATGCTTAATCACAGGTAAAAGTCATCTTACTTCATCATTTTCCTTATAATACTAATCATAGGAATTGTTCTTCAATTTAAACATGCTTATCAGTTGTTATATTCTAAGATCAACCAAAAGCTACTTGTTTGCGACTTTTTACCCTTTTTTGTTTATAAGTTTTAAACTCTGTCTATTGTCGCCCATCTTCCTGTTGATTCTTCTGTTGGTTGAATTGATTTACTTGCTTCGTTGTTGTTGTTATTTTGCATTTAATTGCTTTGCCTTTGTAAGACCAACTCCACTGTAAATACTTATGGCGATTTTTCCAGGCTTCAGAATTGCAGACATCAATGATGGAGATTATGGAAGCTGCTGATTTAGAGAAGCAGAAACATAACAATACTCGAATGGAAGCTCTCGTGAGACTGTCAAAACTTGAGGTGGTGTTATAGTTTTATTAAAATAGATTTAAGCTTTAGCTCAACGGTTGATATCTATCATTCTCAGTAAGTTTGTACATTGCTTTTTACACTATGCAGACTGCAAATGCCGACCTTGCAAGGTCTCTTGCTGGTGCGCAGAAAAACCTTGAAATTGAGGTACTTGACAACCTCTTTAGTTGGTTATCGTGTTGCTTTTTTCCTTTGCTCTCTCTCTCTCTCTCTCCCCCTCTCCCTTTTTTGGTTCTTGTACATATTTTATTTTTTATTTATGCTTTTCCAGTGAATGTTAAATGATCCATGAATACCTTGAGAAAACTCAAGACATATTATGTTGCAAAAGCCAACTTATTGCTGTTAGTAGTTGGCAGGCAGAATTGTAATTCAATATATTTATATATTGTTGTACTTATTCATGTTTTCAGTGCAAAAGTGGAAGGAGAGGGGATTGTCATGGGAAAATTTAATTTGACATACTATCATGATATCATCTATTGCATGTACACGTGCAGCACCAGTGTGGTGGTCAAATTTCCTTGGTTATTTGTAAAGTTAGCAAACTGATGGAGGACCTGGATCTCTTTGAACTATGTTCCTTTCTCCATGCATGTTTTAAGTTTTTGCTCTGTAGTTAAGTATCAATAAACGAGAAAGTATAAGATAGATGTTCAATTAGGCTTCAAAATCAACCTTGTGAAATGCTTGAATTGAAATTGTTCAATGACTTCTATATGCTAGCATGATATCAAATAGATTGACTCATGATTGTGTGCATGGACGGACCAGGTTGATCGTATCGCTGAACTTCGTCAAAAGATTCAGTTGAAAGAAGGAACTCATGAAGGTGTGCTTTCTGTATCTTAATTAGATGGAGAGTAACTTTAGTTTTGATGCCTCTCTTTTAAGTTTTTGCAGTATGTGTACTTTGTATCTGTGCCAGAATGACTTGTCTGAATGTAGCTCATGATGTTAACCTAGAGGCTTGTCACTCTAAATAACATGAAGAATTGCACATCAAATCTTGCTTCTTGGGTTAGAGACCATTTGATTTTCTTTTTCCAAATTTCCTGCACTGAGCTGTTGTCCTTTCATTTTTGTTTCTATTGATTTTACATTTTAGTGTTTTTTTGGACATCCTTGAAGTTTGATATTGAACTTCAGGTCAGTATTTCATGGATATTATATTTGATTACTAGATATGCACTTGCGGAATACTCAGGTTAATTATCCTTATCCTGTAAACGAGTACACAATGGCATCATTTTTAGTGTTCAATTTGTTTTGCTGTTAAAAAACATTGTCATCAATGGGAAACCCAGTAATATCTTTGAGCTTTTTCATCTATGTTTTGACGTATTTAACTTTTTGGGAGGAATTAGACAATTTGTATTGTTAAATAGAGCTTAATAACTAAGATTTATTGTTTTTTCCTGGCAGAATTGAGAAGGAAAATATCAGTTACATGCCTAAACGGGGACAATGTGAGCAACTGTTGCTTCTTATCCATTTAGTCAGAATATTTCTTACATCTTCTCAACTAAATTTCCATGAAAATGGCTTGTAGCTGTTAGCTTCAAAAGGTGTCGAATTTGAACTGAAGATGCTTGAGGCAGAGTATTCCTTTGTAACTGATAAAGTGGAACGCTTGCAAGAAAAGGTGATATACTTCCTTTTCTATTAAACTGTATTGGTATATTTGATGCTGTGCTAAAATTTTATGCTACTACATTCGAAGAACTGTCATATCTTGTTCAGTGTATTGCAAAAAAATAAATGGAACATGCTCCTTAATCTGGCTTATATTTTGAACGTACGGATTATCCTAGTGTTGTTTCTATCGTTTATCAGGTGGATATATTTTGTGTATATCCTGGTAATAAAGACTTCTCCAATCTTGAAACTCTATTTAACCATTCAGTTTGGTAATCTATGTAACATGGATGAATAAATCCATGTGTGTTATAATTGTAGATGAGAAGGGTATAGCATTCCTACCTTTAGAGAAGGCTGATTATGACCTAATAAATCCATATGGATATTAAAGCCATAACTTCATATATGAAATTGCAGTATTGGACATTATTGCTCTAGACAATATGCAATATCATTTTAACTTATGTGTCTATCTCAATCTTCTTTTGTATTGTCCAGTCCACAACCCAGACTACTAAACTATACCAATATGATGTCATGTGGCAAAGTAACCAAGGGATTTCATGTGTCAAATTCAACTAAATCATACTAATTTGATTTCACATAATTGGCTCATATTCTCATGTGAAGGATTTTTAGTGTATTGATGAAGTATTTGTTGCAACCCTTTCTCTTGTTGCTGCCCACTCATCGTTTCCTTTCCCTTGCTTCCCACTAATATCACTAAACGAACAATATTCTTCTGCAATTTATTTAATGTTCAGCTATTGGAAACTAATTTTCTTGACTTATGCAGGCAAAGACGCTGGAAATGAACATTAAAACAACCCAAAGGGAGATTGAGAATCCATCTGAAGTGGAAATTCAGCTCAAGCAAAGGCTTGATCAGTTCACTGACCATTTGATTCAGAAGCAAGCACAGGTTTGTTTTCTAAATGTTTGGCAAATTAAGCCCATGGCTTATAAACCATGGGCCAACACAATTGTGAAGTTAAAAAATGTATGGGGAGTGGATGCCACACAAAATAAGAAATAAGAACCTTACTTATTTGGCTTATTTCAACTCACAAAATTTTGGGGGGCCCATGGTTACAAGCCGTGTGTTTATTTGCCAAACATACTTCAACTATGAAACTTTTAGTTGCCGTTGATTGTATTATTTAGGAAGTCAACTCTTGGTACATTATGATCTCATACATTTATGGAAGAAGTCATTCATGTTGCAACTTCCAGCTGAAAATAAAAGGGATTAAGAGCGTATATGGCAATGCTCAAAATAAGTAAAAATTAAGTTTTTATTTGTAAACATGTTTGGATAAGTTACTTTTCCTTACTATTAAGTAAAAAAGAGTTACTTATTGTGAAAATAACTCTTACATTAGTATCACAAGAAGTAAGTTCCAATGATGATCAATAAAAGAAATACTTATTTATTTACACATATCTTTTATGCTTAGCCAAGCATGCTCTAAGAGAGTAAAACATTGAACTGAGTTTATGTAGGAATTTTGCTGTCGTACATAAAATAGAATTTGACAACTGAATTTATTGGTTGAACAAACAACTTGTTCGTTTATCAGGTTGAGGCACTATCCTCAGAAAAGGCAATGCTGCTATTCAGAATCGAGGTAAGTTTCTGCATTAGCATTCAAAGCAATGAAATGATGTCAAATACTACTCTGAACTCTCACTTAAGTGTCCAACGTTTTATTTTTCTGGATGTTTGGATTAAATGTCTTAGGCAGTTTCAAGGTTACTGGATGAGAACAAGTCAATTATGGAATTAGCTGATTTTCCCAGTGCCTCTTCAAGAGATGATCTAGAATCCGGTGTATGGGAACCCTATAATTCGAAGTTCAGGCCTTTATTTAAACAGAAAATTCAATCCGGCCAGCTACATTTGGGATCATTGATTCGACAGTTGGACTCGATCTTTTCTTCCGGTGTTGTCTTTCTAAGAAGGAACTCGACTGCTAGGATTTGGTCTGTCATCTACTTTGTATGCCTTCATCTATGGGTGTTATATATTCTAACGTCACATTCTCCTGTCTCCGATGATACGATGTCTGGTGCTGTTGTTTCCCTGGAGAATATAAACAACACTGGATCTGTCTAATTCACTTTTTGGGTTATAAATTTATTTCACATTTTTTACAAGGGTTCTTTGTGATACGTATAGAAACGTGTCTATGATTGAGAAAAGTATTTCTCATTCTACATGTTATATTAGTTGTAGGTTCTGCATTCTGGTATTGTACGTATAGAGATAGATCTAACAATTAACCGAACAAAGTACTGAAAAAGGGTTCATGTAATCGGCTGACAATTCTATTGTATTGTACACACAAAAGATGCTTCAATATATGCTACATATTAATCTTCCTAGGGTGCACAAAAAGTGAGTTGGGAGATTTTTTGGGTATACTAGATTACTTGTAAAATCCTGATTAATTGTACATTCTTGTCGCTTTTCTTCTTAATAAAAGACAAATACTATTTTAAATTCAACTGCTACAATTTTTTAGTGCACTAAACTTTCTAGTTATGAACTGGGTATAGAATCAGAAGGTGACCCTTTGTTATATGTTTGCAGTTCGCCGTAAACATGAGAATGTTGATCTCAAAAATAGTTGAGAGCGCTGGAAATCGAGGAAATTGACGAGTACTCCTAATGTGAATAATCGTCATGAGCTTGATCCAAGTACATGAACTGGATGTCTATCGAGATTGCTACGTCGTCAAATTAGCATCTTGTATTCAAACATAAAAAATCGAGTCTTGTCGAATTAAGAAGTGTAGCATCGAACATGTCAATTAGCCTTTGTTCGAGTTTCCTTTTTAGTTGCTTAACTAATAAGTTGGTAGAAAAGAATGGTGATAAGTGGGTAGAAATGTTAAATGGGAAGAGCCGAGCTGCTCGAAACGATCAACCAATCACGAGCTCGCCCCAGCGAGCCAGCTTGCCCTATTTTGTATATTTATTTATTTATTATGAAATTGCACATTTTACTCTTTTTGGCGTGCGGGCCCACTCAGAATAATACCCTTACAAGTGAGAAGTACTTTTAAGTCCTACAATTAATATTTCTTTGAACTTTAGGAACGTAACGCCTTATATAAGCCAAAATAATAATAATAATTCTATCAATACTGTGTCAATTTCACTTCATTGTCTCAAATCTACTGAATATTCTACAAAAATAGATCAAAACTACTGTCATCTCACATTTTTGCGTTATTATAGCGAGATATGGATCATCTTGATCAGAAAATTCTTCCAAAGTCCCCATTTTCAAAATGTTGTGAACCCTAAAAACATCGTAACCGATTCTGCGATCGCATCGAATTCGTAGAAATCTTCTTTCATGTTCTTCTGGACTAGGAGATTGGCCTAAGAGCCAATATCGCTGCATCTCAAGGTACTATATGTGGATTTTGTGAAATAACGAATTTTTTTTATATTACTGTGAAAATTTCGCAAGTATCTTGTGAATTCCACGAACGATTATTGCACATGTATTTATCGTACGTAATTACTTCTACCACTTCGTATTGTCATTTGATCTTATTGTTATCGTCTAATCCATGCAATGCAATTATTCAATGTCCATTTTTAGTAAACAATGGAAATAAATTTGTTTTGTTATCAAATGCTTAAATGCTAATTTTGAAACATACAACAATTTTGGAACAAAACAATTATCTGATTCTTCCTAAGCTAATTTTTTCTTCAGTACATCTACAATTGATCCTTTTAGGGGAAAATGTATTTTGAAATAGTAATTTTTTTTATTGTGTGATTAAAAAATAAGGAAAAATTTTAAGTTTACGTGTAATATTATTTTTTTGAGAGAATGTGATTGAAAATAAGATTGAAAAAAATGGATTCCAAACATGAAGTCAGATTCAAATGTAGTCGAATGTGTTCGAGACTTTCAAAGAATCTTCAAACTCCATGGATACTTCCTTCACAATTGCCTTTTCTTCCCTTTCAAAATCAAGCACCTTTGTGCAAGTTTGGCTACTGCAGTAGGTTCTCTCTTACGCTGCTCTAAAACTTGAGTGTCAAGAATTATTTCAAGATTTTCTTCTTCCATACATAAAAAATCTTGTTGCTAAACTTCTTTCACTTATTTCTTAGCAGAAGACATTTGTATTTACCTAGTCAAGACCTCGGCAAGAACTACTCCAAAACTGTAATCTGGCTAGTTACTTCACAGTCCACACACAATGGTAAGTGTGTTTTATGCACTAACTTGGAGTTTTAAACTTGATTATTTATTGCTAAATTAAGCATATATATCTATCTAATTTGGTGTTAAATATGTTATTTGTAGGTAAAACTCCAACTTAAATGCAAACAGCGTGAACAAGGCATTTTGGAGCTTTTTGAGGTTGATTTGGAGCAAATTAAAGATTAATCGGAGTGTACATTATCAATTAGAAGAATTAATAGAACGTTCAAAAGAAATTCATAAGTTTCGGGGAGTAAATTCAGCATCTGGAGAGTTTGAGGTCTAAATTACGAACTTCCAAAACTTACATCAGAGCGATTTCAGACGATTTGTGGAGGATTCAGTTGTAAAGATTTAAAGATGAAGGACTAAAAATCAATTAGGCAGGGACTTAAGCTGAAGCAAGAGGAAGAGTAAGGATCAAATTGTAAACAAGGGAAAACTCTTATATTGAGCAATGCATGGTTATATATGGGCAGTTCGATTTTTCCCTTGTTCGACTCAACTCTATTTGTAAAGCAATTAGAGCACAATTTTTGAACGAATCTTGGGGCCCATAAATATCTTTATCTACAATTATAAGATAGAGCTTTTGAGGATTTAAAAGACACATACCAGTCAAGCCAAAATACGCTCTTCAAATACAAAAAAACTTTCAAAGAAGAAGCCTGTATAGGAAGCTTATCCATATTCATTCAAGCTTTAAAGAATCTTTTGTTACAAAACACATATCCATATAAATTCATACATCTATTTCTTAGGTTGAAGAAGAAACAAAGGAGATTGATCAACGAGTCATTAGAGATATTAAAGAATTTCAAGATTTCTTTTTATCTTCTTTACAAACTTTATTTCCGGTTGATGTTCTAACTATTCAAATGTGTTTTTGTAATTTATATGATGCTTGGCTAATTGTATAGATGTTAGAATAACGTTGAACCCTACGTTTTAAAGTTTTAATATTAAATTTTAGATTTTAACATTGAATGTTTATTTGATTTTTAATGATTTTTAGGAAATTCATAATGTTCAATTAATTGATCACTAGTTGATTTATCTTGTGATTTTTATTGATATTCAAGAGTATGAATATGAATTTGGAACATAGTAACAATCATTGTAAAGCCTGATAACGGAATAGAGATATGTCGTTTTACTTTGCATGATCTTTTTGGGTGTTCATATGTTTTAACGCATACTTACATATTCAAATCCTTTATTGAGACACGGGGGGCAAATGTGAGAATATGTTTAGTTTTATTTGAGAGAGATTATTAAACAAGTTAGGAACATTAATCTTCATATCCAAATAGGTGTTGTCAACTATGGAATTGATATTAAAATGGATGATTGTAGGAGGATTCAAAGTCCTAGTGTTAGTCAATTACTCGAGTTTCATAATGCTTCCCATTAATTAGTTAGATTAGTTAATTTAGCTTTAGATTGTAGGTTGTTAGTATAAAACTCTTTCAAAAAATTTCGATTGGATTAAAGTTAGGTTTAATTAAAATTTGATGAAATATTTAGTACTCGTAGTATCGATACTTATACTTACATTCACTTTATTACTTGATAACGATATGGTAAACTTGTGAAATTTTAACGAACATGACATGATGACATTTAGCAAACGCAAAACCTAAGAAACATTCTTTTGACTTGGAAATTCTTGACTTCCCAAATTTCCATCCATGGGGGGGTAAGACGGTCCTCAAAATAGTTGGCCAAAATCCAAAACTGACAAATTCTTGAATTGAAAATTACTTTATTTGGTATGGTAAACACGATATTAAATAATATTGGTTGATAATACTGCTCGGTATAATTCAATTAACTGAGTATAAATTTCCAATTTCTTTACAAATGGAATTCAGTTCCTTTAACACTGAACACTTTTTTCCAAAGTCTTCCAACAATTTCGCTTCAATCCAAATCCAAAACTGACAAAATATTTAGCATTAAATAACACTTTTTTTAGCTCAATATGGGACCAGTAAGCCTTCATTTGGCAAACTTATAAATGGATTAGTTTATTGGGTTGGGTTGGGTTGGTCGATTTGATTGGTTCGGATTGATTTTTGCCCAACCCTATTCAAACATAGGCTAAGTCAAGTAAACACCATTTTTGAAGTAAGATGTACGGTCATGACAATTGATTGCCCTAGACTTCGTAGATCAGTATTCATGTCGAAATTTCCAATCCTAGTACGCATTTTCTAAAATGTGAAACCCTAAATTGCACTCCTTTTAGTGCTCCAAATAATAATAATAACAACACATAATGTATAAGTCAGTTGTATTTTCATTTCACGTGAAGTCCTAGGTTAAAATATTCATTGCAATCAAATGCTAATCGTTACAAATACTTTGGGTAAAACTCACCTTAATATTTTTGTAAAATCACGAGATATATTTCGAAAATGATGAGACTCAAAATAACTTGAGTTTTAGCATGATATAATAATATACTACGAAGTTGAATAAGATTTAAAACATCTCATGCTGCAAAAGTATGTGACTATAATGATGTTACAAAAATCTTGAGCAGATGGAGTTTATTAAAGCATTTAGAATGCCACCCAAATTTGGGTGCCTAAATGTTATTTAAGTGTTTAAATACACAATTACAAAAGCATACAGTATCAATATATGAGGAAATTGTTTAGAAACCATTAAAGGCATCAAACTGTGTGAATCTCTGAGGGATAGGCATCCGATGATGGGATGATATTGTCGTAGGTATTTGTCCGTGTGTAGTTATCATCCGCCATGAATAATGTTTTTGATTTGCGCAACTGTACGCCTTGATATTTAGTTTCGGATGTAGTCGAATGCGTTTGCGACATTCTAACCATCTCCAACTCCATGGCTATTTCTTTCATGGTTGGCCTTTTCTTCCCATTCAAATTTAAGCACCTTTGTGCAAGCTTGGCCACCGCAAAAAGCTCCTCTCTCTTACCCTGCTCTAAGACTTGGGCGTCAACAATTGTTTCAAGATTTTCTGTTTCCATACATAACAAAAATCTTGTTGCTAAACTTTTTTCCTCTTGCGTCGCCAAAGATATTGGCCTTTGCCCAGTCAACAACTCGACAAGAACAACTCCATAACTATAAACATCACTTTTTTCGGTAAATTGATTTGATTGGAAGTACTCTGGATCTAAATATCCAAATGTTCCTTTCACTAGGGTAGTTAGATGAGTATGATCCATTGCAATTGACCTTGAAGTTCCAAAGTCTGAGACTTTGGCTACATATTTTTCATCAAGCAATATATTAGTTGACTTAATGTCTCTGTGATAGATGCGAAAAGAAGTTGCACAATGAAGATAAGCAAGTGCTTCAGCCACTTCTATAGCAATTTTCAAGCGCATGTTCCATGATAATGGGAACTCAGCACTCTTGTCACGGATATGATTGAAAAGGGTTCCATTGCAAATGAATTCAAAAACTAACAAAGGAACCTCTGTTTCGAGGCAACAACCCAATAGCTTAACTATATTCCTATGAATAACTTGTGAAAGCATGACAACCTCATTAATGAATTGCTCCACTTGATTTGCATCTACTAACTTGGATTTTTTTATTGCTATGATTTTTCCATCAGGTAACATTCCTTTATAGACTGTACCTTGACCTCCTTGACCAAGTATTCGACTTTTATTGAAGTTATCAGTGGCTTTCTCTAGCTCTTTAACAGTGAAAAGTCGTATTTTTTCAAGTATACCTTCATCTGTTGATGTTTGTTGTTGTAGCAAGATTCCACCATTTTGTTTGAAGAATTTTTCTTTGCGCTTTTTGATTTGTCTCTTCTGATGAAACTTGAACAACCAAAAGCAAGTTAATAACAATAGCGGTAATCCCATTCCAGCGCCCAAGCCTAGTCCTGAAAGTATGCAGGTATAATTATGTATAGTTTTCTAGAGTAGGAATATTGATCTTTTTTTTATTTTGTTTACTGATTTTTTATTAGGATAACAACAATACAATCTTAAGAATTCTAACACTAAAATTGTGAGTATAGACTATGATATCTTCGTCCAGAATTGCCATTCTTCATATAGTGCTTACATACATTTTGTTGCCTAACTTATTTTAAATGTTTAAAATCATTTACCATTTCATTAATAACAATTGGTTAAATTAATCTAAATATTGATAATAAGAAAAAAGTTTTAACAAGGAATTGTATAATATTAATTACCTTATTATAAAAAGGGCATTTGGTTTTATTTAATAATTAACTAGTAACATTTAGGAAAAATTAAGAAAAATACATTTTACCAATTATTTAATAAAATTACCTATTGCCAGTTTGCTGTGGGACACCGGCACCAAAATACAACCAATACCATCTCTTTTGCCATCACCATAATAACCGTCAAGGCAGGAACAATTATAGGAACCTGGAGTATTGGTGCATTTCCGAGATGAGACGCATCGATGATTGATGCATTCGTCGATATCTGTCCACCCCAACTCATCAAACATCACAACAAATAATTAGATTTTCTATATTGATGGATTTCATTAGTAAAAATAGACAACTTTAAACAAAACTAACCATGGCATCCTAGATAAGGATTGCCCTCATATCCTTCTTTGCACTTGCAGTGGTATCCTCCAAAATCAAGACTGGTGTCGTAATTAATGCAATAACTATTCTTTCCACATGCATAATTAGTGGAATTATGCTCTTCGATGCAATTGTAGTCCCCAATTCTCCAGTCCAACACCAATGGCATACCCGTAAACTCTCCATTACTACGTAGGAATGTTGTTGAATTGTCGAGATGAGATAAACTAAAATTGAATTTATCATAATCACCTGTCATTCCAACGAAGGCAAAGCTGCACCGGAATAGTTTTCTATCTCGACCCCAATAACTATGCATGTCTAACAATTCAACTCGGAGGTACTCACCTCTGGATATGGAGGTCCGGCAGCAGCCCCTGCCTGGACATGACCCAATACGAACATAATCTGGAAGGCCGCCACAGTATGAAGCACAAGCACCGCCGTCAAAGTTATTCGTTAGGTATGACAATTGTGATGCCATTGCCAGGTCATCACAACCAATGGTTGTGATCTGATTTGTGTCTGACAAGGTATAAGGACTACCCAAAAACATCATTGATATAGTAGAATTCTCTGTCTTGTTATCGAATCCCATACCATAACAGGCCATTGCCAGTTGTGCCTCCGAGTTCTTAAGGTAGATTTGGGTTTCTGAGATATTAACAACCTCATAGAAATATTTTCCAGAGAGATCCAGGAGGTAGGGTTTTGGAGGGTTGAAAGAAGTATTGCAGTTGATATTAAAGTGTATATTCCAAGAACATTTTGACCCGATACCAAACGGGTATGTAATTTCTAGGTTTCCACATCTGCTTTGGCAGCCAGGTTTAGTGGAGGTGGTGGTGGTGGCTCCGGCCGCATTTTGCGGTAGGGCTACCACTACTGAAAGAAAGCAGAATATTTGGAGCAAAACCGAATGCACCAGCATGTTTTTCGAAAAAGGGCAAAAGAACCAGGCTAATCTATGCATACCAAGCAACTGCCTCACAGTTGGGCTTTATAATGGCATCCAAACAGCGATAGTCTTGTCGTAAACTTTTCTTTATAAGAATAAAAATTAAAAATTGTAAAAATCTTTTTATCTTTTCTGACCTCGCATGCATTGACTCCTACCAGAAAGACTTTTTTTTTTCCTATTTCTTTTTTGTGTGAGATGGGAGATTGGGAATTTTGCTTTAGTGATCTTGCACCTGTTTGCCAATTCAATTTGTCCTATTGTTTGAGTTCTTTACGCTTCGATAAAAATATAATTGAGAAATACTATTTTAATGTCAAATGATTCGAGAATAATATATGTTATGATCGATGTTGGGTGTAACTCAACCTGAATCCACTTTTATTTGGCTGAATCCTCCTACATTCGTCCACCTTAATATCAATTTCAAAATTCAGTAACATTTATTTGGACTCGAACATCAATGTTTATATTATGTCTATAATCTCTTCCAAGTAGAATTAAACATATCCTCACATATATCTCGGTAATATTTCTATTTAAAATGTGAACATTTGAAGATGCATTAAATTATAAAAACTTTAATTAAATCATGCAAAGCATATACAATTATTTCTAACATTTATGGAACCTTACGATGATTGCTACTTGTGCTAAACGCGTATTCCTTCTTGTGAATGATAATAAGAGTCATACATCTAATCAATTAGTGGTCAATTAATGAAAAAACATTAAATTTCTAACTTTCATTCCAAAAAAATATTTAATATCAAACTATAGAATTTAATATTAATACTGGCTTCAACGTTATTCTACCATCTACACAACTAACCAAGTATTATATGATTACAACAACACCAATTAAAAAGATATAACTTCACCCGGAATTGAAGGTTGGGAAGAAAGATTTCAAAAAGTCTCGAGTATTGAATTGCTTTCAAAAAGTCTCGAGTATTGAATTGCTTAAATGATTCGTGATTAATTATCCCCTTTGAGGTCTTCTTTTTCTTTTTCAACTCCAGCAATATTGGATATATGAAATATGTAGGAATATGCGTTTTATATCGAAAGCTTCTTCAAAGCTTTGCAAAGAATATGGAGTTGTTGTTCTCCTATTGCTCCTTTCATTGTAATGTATGTGTGTTTTTATGTACAAGATCCTCGAAGCTTCCTTTCTTTTGAATTGTGGATGAAAGAATGTATTATCAGACGCAGACTTAGGTCATGTTTGATTGCACTTCAATTTCATGGAAGATGAAAATTAAATTCCATTTTCCACATTTTTACATGTTTGATTGCCCAAATTTTTTATGAAATTGGTTTTCCATTTTTTTACACACATGCTCATATTTTCTTGATTTTTTGGTGGAAAAAGTTTTTTAGGCAACTTTTTTTTAATTTTGTTTAATTTTTTTTTTAATGGAAACAAATTATATCCCCATTTGTAATAAATTATATCTCTTTAACGGATAATTTTCATGAAAAACAAAGTCAAACGAATACCAAAAGATCCAAAATTTCAATATTTTTTTAGGTGAAAAATTATAGCAATCAAACACAATTAATTGACAATTTACAATAAAAATAAGTTCTAGGCAATTCAATACATTTTTTTTCACCCAAATTCCATTCTTATAATCAAATGTTTAGTTAGGTCAATTGCCTTCCAAAAAGAGGTTCAACAAAATAAAGAAATAAAACCTTTTCTGTCGGAATACACTGTGCAATCGCACTTTATAAGTGCTTGTGATCGCACCTACATAACAATTTGCTCTCTGGAATTCAGAATTTCATCATTGCGATTGCACCTAACAAAGCTTGCGATCATGTTTTCTCTTCTTTTATTTTGGTCCTTGAATATTCTCTTTTGTTCAGTTCAAGTCCCTTCCTATTTTCACCCTGGGTCTTTCATCTTTAAATTTTTAAAATTCAGTCCTCCAAATTCCTTAATTAGCTGCAATTGAAATAATGCATGTTTCAAGAGTTTGCAATTAAGTTCCTAAACTTTTCGAATATTATATTTCACTCTCAAAACTTGTGAATCACATCCAATTGCTCCATAATGCTTTCAATTGACCAATTGCAATCCGATTGATCATCAATTGCTCCAAATCAGCTACAATTTAGTTCTAAAATGCCTTTTTTTTAACAACAAAACCATTTAAATGCATTCAAGTCGAGGATTTGCCTACAATTAACAAATTTACACCTAAACTAGATAGATCTTCTCTCAATTAGCCATAAATAATCAAGAAAAAAAAGCCCGCATAAGTTTTAATATATAAATCTTTCATATTACTTTTACCATATTAAATATCATAATCTAAAATTTTCAAGAATTTTGCAATGTAAAAAAATAAAAAAAGACTGAATGAATGCAAGGCGCTAACATTCATGTAGCTTTTATATTCATGTAAAAAATGACTAGTCTACAATTATAACATTATCAAGTTTGTATATATTCAAAACTCGATAAATTATCTAAGAAGCACATTTGTTTAGTTTACGCTAAGCAACTGTGAAATGACATATTAATTAATTGTTATTTATGTTATGATGGGTTTCAAGAATTAAATTAATGTGTCATGTCATCATTGCATAGCATGCTAAGCAACAATACTTAATAGAAGTTCCTGTCAAAAGATGGAGGGAGAGGGGGTCGGGAAAAGGAAAAAAAGAAGAGTTACTACTTTCTAAATGTGTGATAGGTAAGGGAAGTGGAAGATGGGTCATTGCTCAAAAACTACTTTCTCTGTGTTAGATAAGATATATATTTTCATACCAAAAAAATGTATAAGGTTTTACTACATCTAGCCATTGCTTTCTATTAAGGCTGATTCGAAGCTCTCTTGCTCCATATGATATGGCTATTGATGACCAATAGCTAGTCCATAGTCCACAATACCATGTTGATGTTTAGCAAAGGCAAAACCAAAGAAACTAGGGGCTTGTCTGGGAGGGATTGTGTAATCTTGACAATCAATTTTGCTATCAACATCACCAACAATGACCAACCTGGTTAATTCAAAACATGAAGCAAAATCTCATTCTTACCCTCTTTGCCAAGACCACGTGACATATACCATTTCAAAACAGATGTTGACGTTTTCACATTCAACCAACAAGCATGTGATCCCACATGGTCAAATATTTCAACCCATAAAAGTATACATTGTGATACACGTTGTCAACAATTGGGGGAATTTTACTTTATTTTTTTCTACTTCGAAATTTTCTACNTTTTTTTTTTGCAATGGAAATAAATTATATCATCAATTGTAATAAATTATATCTCTTTAACGGATAATTTCATGAAAAACAAAGCCAAACGAACACCAAAAAATCTAAAATTTCAATATTTTTCAGGTGAAAAATTATAGCAATCAAACATAATTAATTGACAATTTACAATAAAACAAGTTCTAGGCAATTCAATACATTTTTTTCCATCCAAATTCCATTCTTACAATCACACGTTTAGTTAGGTCAATTGCCTTCTAAAAGGGGTTCAACAAAATAAAGAAATAAAACCTTTTCTGTCGGTATACACTGTGCAATCGCACTTTATAAGTGCTTGTGATCGCACCTACATAACAATTTGCTCTCTGGAATTCAGAATTTCATCATTGCGATTGCACCTAACAAGTCTTGCGATCATGTTTTCTCTTATTTTATTTTGGTCCTTGAATATTCTCTTTTGTCCAGTTCAAGTCCCTTCCTATTTTCACCCTGGGTCTTTCATCATTTAGTCCTCCAAATTCCTTAATTATCTGTAATTGAACTAATGCATGTTTCAAGAGTTTGCAATTAAGTTCCTAAACTTTTCGAATATTATATTTCACTCTCAAAACTTGTGAATCACATCCAATTGCTCCTTAATGCTTTCAATTGACCAATTGCAATCCGATTGGCTCCAAATCAGCTACAATTTAGTTCTAAAATGCCTTTTTTTTTCCACAACAAATTCATTTAAATGCATTCAAGTCGAGGATTTGCCTACAATTAACAAATTTACACCTAAACTAGATAGATCTTCGCTCAATTAGCCATAAATAATCAAGAAAAAAAAAAAGCCCGCATAAGTTTTAATATATAAATCTTTCATATTACTTTTACCATATTAAATATCATAATCTAAAATTTTCAAGAATTTTGCAATGTAAAAAAATAAAAAAAGACTGAATGAATGCAAGGCGCTAACATTCATGTAGCTTTTATATTCATGTAAAAAATGACTAGTCTACAATTATAACATTATCAAGTTTGTATATATTCAAAACTCGATAAATTATCTAAGAAGCACATTTGTTTAGTTTACGCTAAGCAACTGTGAAATGACATATTAATTAATTGTTATTTATGTTATGATGGGTTTCAAGAATTAAATTAATGTGTCATGTCATCATTGCATAGCATGCTAAGCAACAATACTTAATAGAAGTTCCTGTCAAAAGATGGAGGGAGAGGGGGTCGGGAAAAGGAAAAAAAGAAGAGTTACTACTTTCTAAATGTGTGATAGGTAAGGGAAGTGGAAGATGGGTCATTGCTCAAAAACTACTTTCTCTGTGTTAGATAAGATATATATTTTCATACCAAAAAAATGTATAAGGTTTTACTACATCTAGCCATTGCTTTCTATTAAGGCTGATTCGAAGCTCTCTTGCTCCATATGATATGGCTATTGATGACCAATAGCTAGTCCATAGTCCACAATACCATGTTGATGTTTAGCAAAGGCAAAACCAAAGAAACTAGGGGCTTGTCTGGGAGGGATTGTGTAATCTTGACAATCAATTTTGCTATCAACATCACCAACAATGACCAACCTGGTTAATTCAAAACATGAAGCAAAATCTCATTCTTACCCTCTTTGCCAAGACCACGTGACATATACCATTTCAAAACAGATGTTGACGTTTTCACATTCAACCAACAAGCATGTGATCCCACATGGTCAAATATTTCAACCCATAAAAGTATACATTGTGATACACGTTGTCAACAATTGGGGGAATTTTACTTTATTTTTTTCTACTTCGAAATTTTCTACTCTCAATTTAAAATAAAAAAAATTTCATACATTGCGAAGTGTGGTGTTCGCGTTGTATGGACATTAATTTTATTTCTGATAATTGTGATTTGAATTTTATTTTAATAATTGCTTTATTGAATAAACATTGGGGATAACATCAATGGCAACACGAATATAGTCATATAGGTTATGCGAGTTTATAAAGCAAAAAACTCATGTTTCTACTAAATCTCACATCACAATGAACTTAATGTTTGATTTTAGAATGAGGTACATGAAGAGTAAGTGTTGAAACCTGCATTCGTTTTCGAGCTAATTCGTCTCCATATATCAATATTTGCGCTTTAGGTTGTGCTTCTTGTTGATACAGATTCCTTTGATCTTTTGCCTATTTTCGTTGCTTCTCCTGCAGATACAAGCANAAATATTCATTTTTTTGGCAAAAAAAAAAAACTGATCCGCTCAATGCGGAGTACATAACTCTTCATAGATGCGGAGTTCAATGCAGAGTTGAACTCCGCATCAACTCCGCACAAATGCAGAGTGTGCGGAGTTACTCCACATCTTTGCGGAGTTCAACTTTGCGTAACTCCACATAATGCGAAGTTCAAGTCCGTTCGTGACTTTTTTTTTTAATTTCTTAGTTTTTTTATCTAAAAATCATAATAACTTTATGTTGGAAAAAATTTGGAATCACAAAAGTAATGAATATGACGATTTGTGTATATGATTTTGAATAAATTGCTAATTTTAATTGTGTTACCTCTCTCTCAAAAGATATTTATAGGAATATATTTAAAATATCTATTGCAATTGAAATATCAATTAGTCAACAAATAACACAAATTCACTATAGTGAAATCGGATGAGAACATGGCACGTGTGAAAACTCATATGACAAAAATGAATAGTGAATCCAAAGACACCTCTTTTAGTAAAAAAAAGAGTGAATTACTTGATACGAAATACATTGCTGGCAAGGACATTGCTTGTCTTTTGGGATTAAACTTCATTACATAAACGTACAGTTGTTACGAAAAAATAATTCAAACTTGTTGTACTAAGTAATCTCGGAACATATCCCACTCATTTAGTTGGGTTTCTGGTGCATGCATTTCAGCTGCAACTTCGTCCCGTTCGTCCGAGAGCTCCACCTCTGCTGCGTCGGGGTCCAACTCCGCTCTAGTAAAGGCTTCGTCGACCACACCCGCTCGTCAAAGGAAGTTGTAAATTCCCATAGTTGCAATTACAACAGCAGTTTGCACTTTAAAATTATAACTCGGCATTTGATCGAGTATTTTCCAACAATTTTTCCACACGCCGAACACACGTTCAATTACGTTCCTGCACGACAAGTGCTAGAAATTAAACTTCTCCTCCCATGCATTTCGAAAGTTACTACGACTCCTATCCCCATTGTAGAATTGCTGAAAGTGGTACAAAATATCCGAACCCTTATATGGCGCCATGTACCCAGGTCGATGCGCGAAGCCCGAGTCAACCAGGTAATATTTTCCAAGTGTCAGTTTCGGGAAGTCTATCTCGGTATTGTGTATAGCCCTAGCCAATATTCTTGCATCATGACAGTTCCCCGTCGTGCCAGCCAGCACAAATGTGAAACATAAATTGAAATCATAGGCCGCTAGCACATTCTGTGTCGGAATTCCTTTGCGTCCAATGAAACTCACTCACTCGTCCCGCGGTAGAACGGCTGTAACGTGTGTCCCGTCAATAGCACATATGCAATCCCGAAATATGTAATGTCTGTTAAGATTCGGCACGTGGTGCTTGGCACCATTATTGTAGTTCGGGTCCGGTTTAATTAAACGTTGGGACAACTCGACGATCGCTCCGAGAACAAGTTTGAAGTAATGTCTGATTGTTTCCAGTGAATGGTTGAAGAGCGTTTGCACCTGTCTGTAGCCTTTTTCATGCGCTAAAATGTAAAGAAACATACCTACTTGTTCGTAAACGTCTATATGTTAACAACTGCGCACTCCATACTCATCTCGAAGCACGTTCGCAAATGGTCGCAGCATTGCCAGGTATATGCGAAACTCTACGTAGCACTATTGAGGACTACAGTTCATGGCATCAAGCATGAACATATGACCGTTTCGCGTGAATGGATATCACGACACACGACATCTTTGTACACGATAGTAGTTACGTATGGTCATCTCACTGATACGACAGTTTGAAACCACTCCATATGTCCACCCGTAGTTCTTCCGTGAATTCCTCGTCATCAACTAATTCATTGCCATCGGACCACGATTATAAATCACAGTTCATATCGAAATGCGCCATAACAGTACTTATTTGTAGGAGATGAAAGAGAATGCGCTAAACTGTATGCGAAATTATATTGTTTCGCATTGGTATTTATAGGGAAATGGAATGACGCACATGGAGAATTTGTTCCATAATAGAACAAACATAAAATTATTTCACATGTGATTTTAGTACTTTTTTCCCCTATTTCAGAGATTCTGTCACCTAGTTCAGTATATTTTGTGTAGTACAAGTGCAATATTTCACATGTGAGTTAGTACTTTATTCTCCCTATTTCGGTACTTTTTTCACCTATTTCAGTACATTTTTTACCTCATTTATAAAGGCTATTCATAGGCCGATGTTGTTTGCTAGCCTGCTCAAAATCACAATGAATCACAATAATGTAGAGAATACATTGTTTTCTTTTTGTACATGGAAAATGTAGGTCACAGTCCATCATAAAGTACAAGATATGAAATAGTTTTCAACTCAAATGTAATTAAATGAAATATTAAACAAATACAAAGAACAACGTAAAACGCGAAATGCCTCTCCACGCAAACCTCTCAACCGTACATCTCACCAAAGCTGTGTTCTCCTATACTCTTGCCAACTCCACTTCACCTATTCGAACTTCTCGTTTGCATCGTCCTGCATGTCCAAGATCTCCTTGTTACGTTTGTCTCTGAGAAATGTGCACAACCAGAAGTACAAATCTGTTTGTTTTTTCAATCGACCCGTTGACAATAACTCCTGTAGGCATGTCTTCGGGTCAGAAACAATAGGTCCAATTAAATGGTCAAATTTTGCAACGACCTCACTGGCTGTGGTCGCATGATCTACCGAGTACGACACGTCCCGACCCAAAAGCTTCTTCTCCTTCTCCTTTGTTCAATCCCTGCATGCCTTACATTTATCCCTACTGTGCGGGTCGGACACATCCATAAGGGTTACAACCGGTTCGGGTTCTACGCCCTCGTCACTGGAGCCACTGCTCTCAACATCGACCGAAAACTCATCATGGTGATCTTCATGACCATTGTCCTCGAACATTGTAAAGCATGTGTGACAGAGCTTCAATGGTGTCACTGCGTACTTATCACAGTCGAAAACGTCCCCAAATAACACATTGTATCGGTACACTTCTCGACAATTTTTGTCCTTGAGTTCCTTATAGTCTTTATTCTACTGTGTAAGTATGAATGGAAAGATTTAGCAAAATTATGCACGTACAATACACCGCAGACACAATATCCCACTCCAATTAGGAGGATAACAAATGAACATGTAGAAGAAACAACAGTGAACATATTAGGATTCGAACAATAGCGTGACAATACAATGAAGCATCCCAAAACTACAAATCCGATAAGTGAGAAAGAACTATAATGGAACACAACACCCAGAATAATAAGAACGTTTTTATGTAACTTATTACGTTCAACAGCCACGTTTAATAACTGAAAACGCTCTCTATCCACATGTCTGGACCCAAAAACATGTAAGTTATTAGAAAAACTTATCAATCCATCACACAAACGCGATCAATGACTGAAGGTTTACGAAAAGATGGTACCTTAATCTTTCGTGCCCACCACTCATCAGAGGTCCCAATCTTCCCAATCGACGGATCGTATGATATGCCACTACAGTTCAGCAATTCTTCGAATCGCTTATGTTTTTTGCGGAGGGCATCCCATCGATTTTTTAGCTGTTGTTTGTTCCAATTGTGGCCGAAATTGGTGTTGAACAAGTAAATTATTGTCTCCAAACCGTGTTTGGTGAAGTACTTTCCATTCCTATGTCCGTCTGCGATAACAGACTCACAGGCAACGACGAAGATGTTCGTCTCATGTGAATTCCAATGTGCATTCTTACGGGGCACCCACTGATTTTGAACAGACGGCCAGGTCGACGTGGAGGAGTCGCGTGGTAGTAAGTCTGTGCAGTATACAGAGAAAATGGAATGTCGGTCATAAGCACTTTCGATAATCAATTTTCAAGTAATGCACTCCACTGTAAAATGAATGAAAAGTGTGTTTGACATACCAGATAAGAGAACGGCTCCATGGTTTGATTGCGTAGCACTGTTGTGGTGGAGGAACAAAATTCGATCGGGTGGAAATCTTGTTTCACACTAGCGGGTTATGTTTCTGACGAACGACCACCGAATCAATCCGAAGCGGCAGTTGCAGTGGAGGCAGTGGGCGTTAGGCCTGGGTTCTCCCGTGTGATATCTTGGCTGTTGTCGGTGGGTATGGACTGACCGCTCTTGTTCAAATGCTTTGTTGAAGTGGCTGTAACTTTCCGTCCTCATGGCCAATTCGAAATCGACGGAAGAAAATCTTCTTCTTTCGCCTCAGGCAGCTCCCGATTTCAATGTCAAATTACAGTCGGCGAGATTCCGGTGATGGCAAGAAAAGTGAAGAGGAAAGCAATTGGGTACTGCTGTGGAAGTGGAAGGAGGAATTGTGGTAGGTGGGAATTGAAGTCTACAATTACGCCTAATGCACATGGATGGGTGAATTTGGAAATATTGTACTGAACACGAGTCTATCAAGTAACGTAATTTGTTTTTGTTTTTGGACCGTTGCACAATCCAACGGTTCAATTTCCAATTTTAAGTGGATTCAAAGCAGGCCCAGATATGCCCTAGACTTGGAAACTAGTCGGTCTTCCTGCCTTTTTCCAGACACTGATCTTGAATTTTAAAATTTTTCATGCAAAGTGGGGTTCGAGAATGTCCTCAAAAAATTTGTCCACAATCCTAAACTAACCATTTCTTGTATTAAAAACTACTTATTTGGTATGGTAAACTAGACGATATTGAGTAACATTGACAATACTGATTAGTGTTATTCTATCAAGAGTATAAGTTTTCAATTTTCTTTATAAGTGAGGATCAAGACCAAACAATTTTTCCAAGTCTTCAACAGTTTTGACCACAATCCAAATCAAACAAATATTTTGCATTAAATAAAAGTAAAGAGTACAGTATGGGTCACACACACCGTCTAACTCCTTTTATTTCTTGGTCAACCACACGACACTGACTATTTCACCTCTAATAGATTAAATATATATAAGTCGGTGGTGTTTCAATTCCACGAAGATCCTAGGTTAAATATTAATTACAAAATAGCAAAATTTCCTCATGAGACATTCCGCGAATTATGAGACTCGATGTAGTCAATATTCAACTACTCTTCAAATACATGGAAATTTATTTTTTCTTGAACGGCATTGCGGTGTTAGTCATTTATTAGAAATAATTAGTTGGCAATTAAGATATTCCAAGAAAGGTTATCCTATT
>CAIGRB010054126.1:42603-61576 GCA_903798255.1 Fraxinus quadrangulata | reverse complement strand
GTATGCTAGAATAGATTCAATTCTACTCGAAAGAGATTGTTGGATAAATTAGAAACATTGATTCTTCAACCAATTCATCGTGTTATCAAATTGTGAAATATGGGTTAAAAGTGAACTTTGTTTGGTGATTTGGGATCCTAGTGCGCTTTTTCATATATTAATTTCATTCAAATCTTCTGCATTGAATCATCATTTTTGCATTCAAGTATAATTTTAGTTTAATTTGAAAAATTCATCTCAAATGCGATAGATTTGGTTAAGGTCGCGATAATAAAAATAAAGTTAAATCAATCATCGTGGAAACGATACTCGAAATTCTAGGATTTCCACTTTATTACTTGTCAACGAACCATGCACTTGCGATAAATTAAATCTGAAACATATTTCGTGAACATACGACAACATTAAACTTATTAGTTAAAATCAAATATAAAGTAGAACATTATAATTATAAACAATAATCATACATGGTATACAAATCCTACCCCTTAAGATAAATTTCTTCCTCGAAACTAAATTAAAACGTGTACCGACACATATCATGTCGTCATTCTCCGCAGTTACCTCTTCCACTACATCTCCAAAATACATTAATATAAAGTTACATAAATGCCCAAGTATATTAAACTTGATCATGTTGTATATGATATTCTAACACGAACATAAGTACCAAATAGATTCAAATTCATTGTAGGCCTAAAAATGTAGACGCTCAAATTATTTATTTATTTACCTTTTTATAAAACTTTCACAAAAGGTTAGTACACCACAATAAACTATTTCGAAATATTTTCACAAGTAGTCTTTTATGAACTTTGATAATCAAAAAAAAAAAAAAAAAATTATCTACGTTATGAACTTCAATGCACACGTTTCTTACTGAAAATACATACGTTAATTAAGCAAACAATTTAATATGACATGAGAGACATACACATTAATGTTAATTTAACATGCTATATACCCTTTAAGGACAGAGTTTACATTTATCATTTTAAGTTCTATTTAATCTACTATAGTTTTAAACCAATTAATATGCAATTGAAAATTCGTACTATAATTCAATAAAATTGCATACTCGTATATAAACATAAATATACCATATATACATATATAAGTCTTATGCCGAAAATAAATACACTCGTGCTCATGAAAATAAAATCATAGCAATAACACATAAGTACTAAGAGAATTAAACACAACAACCTCGAAGATTTTTAAGACGATTAAACTTACATTATTCTAAAAATTTAATGTTTAACTGGATAGTAATGATTGTCAAAAACTTGAAAAAATGTTTCTAAGATATATATATATATAATTAGGAAAAGTACATAATTCCGTTTTACAATATTTTTAGAAATAATTTCACTGACAATTTCATCAATAATCAACATGTAAAAGCTAATATATAATACCACACACTATATTTGTTAGTGACAAACGATCGTTCTAATTGTTATGATTTTTTTTTTTTTTTAACAAATGATATAAAAGAATGTAAATTAATAGGTCAATATTATAGCTTTAAATTGTTGAGAATACATTTCAAACTATAAGTAACAGCAAAATTCTTTTCATGTTAAAGTGATTTGTTGGAAAAATAAAGGAGAGAACTAGTGAGGTTGAACCGCGATGAAAAATAAATGTCTAAAGATAAACATAAGAGAACAGACAATTCATTTTATTTATTCATCTTTCACCACTAAAAACCTGTGACCATAAAGAAAAGTTACGGAGATCAAAAGGCTCAAACATTAATGTAGGCAACATTTCCATAATTCTTCTATAATCAATTATGACCAATTTAAAGCACTTAATATTAAATCGAAAGTTAAAGGATATTTTCAACTTTTAAGTGCTAATATAGAAAATTGCCCATGATTTCTACAAGACAATATAGAATAAGGGACATAATAAAAATAAAATAAATTAATATACCAAAGTGTCANTCAAAGAATTTAAAAGTCGGAGCACTAATTTAGTAAAATGGTCTATAGTTCCCAAAATCATTTAAGGAAATTAATAAAATTAATATTCTACTACAAACTTCTTATTTAAAATTTAATTATTAATTACCATCCAAAATAATAAGGGCTATTAATTAATTAAGTCTCGTAAATTAAAAACATAAACATGAATCAATATTTAATAAATAAAAATAATTGCTTAAAATCATTTAGAAAATTGATAAGCTATTTATGATTCATATTACATAGAATATTATAAGCAAATAAAGTCCTAGTCAACTGTCATTAATTATCAACCAACACGTAAATTATAATAATATTAATAACCATGTATTTAGATTAATATATGACATGCATGATACACATATTGCAATACATGATCATAAATTGGACACTGAACATCGTCGAAGCATTTTTGGATCATCCACTATCACGATCAACATTAATTTATAACGACCTTTATAGTTAAATAAAAATTACGAATTTAAATAAATACACAACATTCTTTTTTTTTTTTTACATAGTCAAAAATATTGGCCACGCTTGGCGATTAAAAAAATTTGTCACTTCCTCTTATAATGTCAATCACTACATGATACCTCGAGAGCTAGTCCATCAAATCAAAGTCATAAATATCTAACACTACAAGTCTACAACAAAAATTTCTTATCTATGATTATAACATAACCTATTCACTTACAAATCAAGTTCATTAGAATTTGGAAGTGTGATAACAAATTAGATGTGCATCCATGTGTGTAAAGAGGGATATTTGATTTCATGAAAAATATTGTACTCGTACTTAAATATAGGGCTCTATTATCATACAAGTTCCTATTGTTCTAGTGATATCGTTCGATCACGAATTGGGAAAATCAATTATTTCATCTACTTCTTTAAAATAAAGAAAGGCATCTATGGCACAATCCCATACAACATTATCAAAATTATGTTACCACTACAACAATAAAGCATCAAGTATAAATTAGTATATAAAAATCTAATTCAACCTTACCTGATGATTGCGAGAGGACCCCTTGTGGTAAGAACTCAGTACAATACCTTTTTTTAAATTGTATTTTTAAAGTCTACGTGATCGATTTTATAACTCTAGGCTCTAATACCAAATTGTAACACCCTAAAATCTATATACCTAAATCTGAAAGTTGTATCATTTAATAATCTCTTAAAATCATAAATGCGGAAGCGATTACAATTTTTCTTTGACGTAATAAATATCAATGACTTATTATTTTAAAATAATTTGTGGTCAACAAAATATAGAACAATTAAATCAAATGCTAACTTTAATTACTAAAATGAAATCAACATTTAAATATAATAGTACTGAGTCCGTGTCATCACAAGTTGTCACCTCAAATCATCTTGCCTTCATCATCTGAAAATAGAGAGGGATATAGTGGGATGAGCTAACGCTCACTAAACAAACCTCATGCATATGATGCATGCTTATGATATGCATATGACTTACTTTAAAATAAAAGGCATTCCTCAATATGTATCTCCTTTTTAATTTTTTTAAAAACTTAATATTGATGTCGTGAGTTCACTTGGTGTATAGTCTAACCAATCAGAATGTATTGGACAATTATTATTTGAAACCCGATCAAGTCATACCGGTAGTACCGCAAAGCGGTTAACATTAACATTATCATTATCATTGAACATTGGTCGGGTGCGCCGGTCCCCCACGCCCCATATCCCACTCGCACCTTTCATGGCATAGACATACACACCTCGTAATAAAACAATCGGGATACATATCTTTAAGAACATATCTTCACTCATTGACATTTGAAAGCTTTTTATTTCTTGTTACTTCATGTATGCTTATAAATGCATTGGCATGTATGAATATGTCATGACAAATATTTATGACAAAAAAAAAAAGTAATGATCAAATATCATATTTACATAATGACAACTTAAGTAACACTTTTATATGTTTAACCATATAACGTACACATGAAAATAAGGAGAGGTTTACTTACTTGAAATCCTTAGCAATTTACTTTTAGAATTACAAGTGGAGATGTCCTTAGCCATTCACGAAATCTACGTGCCAATTATAGTATGTCATTATTAATCATTTAAAATTTCAACAATGTTCATTCTTCATAATCAATCCTTATTCTATTTAAATAAAGTAGTTATTGAAATTTGGGCCCAACATGTAAAATAGAGACTACTCATAATCATATAGAGATTTAAAAGTGGAACTTATTGTCAAAATTACTCTTAATCGATAATGGTGCTATCAGTCTATCTCTATCTATCTGTTTATTATTATTAATACTACTACTGCTGCTACTACTACTACTATAAATTCCGTAACCCAAAGTAAAAGAAAATAGAAATTGGGTACAAATAAATAATGAAATTGCCTACCAATGCAACTCATGATTTAAGACAATGCTTTGATTTTAAATAAACAACCATTTGCTTATATCCTCATATGAATAAAAGTTTCACTCATTTAACCATTCGTTTGGGGAAATAAATTTAGTGAATTTTAATAACTCGAAACTTAAGAATCCAATAACAAAACAAGTCATGCACTAACTTAAATTCAATTCACGCTTAAATGGATTTGCTTTAATAATTAAATATATGCATATATACACTGTACATAAGTGTGCTTTACAGAAAATGAAATGACCAATTAGTTCAATGATTCAACCATATATTGCAAAGGCATTAAGATAGTTTGATTATAAGATGATAATAAAGTAGAATAAAAAAATCACAATACCTCCTGTGTTGGAATCCCAAATCAAAGAAGATGAAGGAAAAGAAGAATATAGGTAACATATGAGGCTTCAACCTTCACGTTAATTTTGATACGAATGAGTAAATAATGACTCAATTCCCTTTAAAAGTGCATAAGAATCTTTAATTCAAATTTTAAAGCATGAATTATGGGCAACATTGCTTCCAATTAGGTACCTAAATGCCCATCATTTGACTTAATTAGTGTACTAAGTAATTTAATTGGTATCTAATTATCAAGTCACTTAAGTGAAATAAATTTAATTAGTGGAGAACATATAATAAATTAAATATATCTATAATTTACTTTAGAGTTTGTTTTATCTTATTAAAATTAACTTTAATAGACACGAGATCTTCTAGAGCGTACGAGGTGCATCCCGCTATAAAAATATAATTAATTACAACAACATTAAAATTATTAGTTAAAATCAAATATAAGTGAGAACATAATCATTATAAACAATAATCATATAAAGGCAAAAGTATGGTGTTACAATAGCAGCCACATCTTCCTTAGGCGAGTCATTAGTAGGTAACTCTGAAAATGATTACTCAAGGACATAACCAATTTTTTCATGTCTGAAAGCAATTTTCATAAAATTTGACTTGGTTGTGGTTACTCATGACCAGACCGATTCAACTGGAAAAATCGAAAACCGAGTCGATATCCAATCCTGTTGTTATTTATAAACAGTTTGATAAATAACCCATTTGATAAATAACCGGCCAACTGGCCAATTATCTAGTAAACCTAAAATCGATCACCATTTTACCAATTTGACTGATTCAAAATTATATATATATTTTAAAAAATTCAAACTAGTGAATAATGTTTCTTAAAAGTTGAAACACATGTCCACTCCATTATCCCACTCTATGAATCCATCGAGTATTTTTATATTTACTTCTTCACTCCTCCAATTCTGTTGGTCCCAAAATACTTTGTGGTTTGATTTGTAAACGAAAATACCGAAATAAACATAAAAAATAACAAGATCAACACAAGATTCTTTGGCCCAAAGGCCCCAAGGTTCGGCGACCGCTTCTAACGTCTAATCCTCTTTGAGCATCCGTAAGGAATACGCTCATATCCACTAAGAACGCCCAAAAATAAGCAAAAGTCGAGTTACAGTACACAACCCTTAAAACAGCAGTAAAACTCTCAAAATCTTCCTCAACACTCATGAACTTACACAAGAGTTCATCAATCTACTCTCCTATCTCACAAAATCACACAAGAAATTAGTGATCGATTACAGAGAGAAAAATGGAAGAATGTAGAAGCTGCTCAACCCTAAAATGAAAAACGTTAACCCTAAAATGAGATATTCTGCCTTTTATATGAGAGAAAACCAGTTGGACCGTTTTAGGTTGGGCTAGCTATAGTTAATAGTTATTGTACCTCCAAAACTCAGCAAACATCTTCAACAATTTCCACCTTTTGCTACATTTTAGGACAATACTTATGTGGACTTAAACATAGACCAACTTCATTTGCTCTTCTTACCTGTACAAAAACGGAAAGTTAGTCTTCTTCAAGATTTAATAAACCAAAAGAATTTAAGAACTTATGTATATGTAATACATTGGTCCCTGCATCTGCAGGATATACCTGAGTTGGTATTTTTACCAACTTAATATAACCTGTTAATAACCTTAAAGAATCTAAAAACTTATTTATAGGTATTACCTTGGTTCCTGCATCTGCAGGATTTACCTGAGTTGGTATTTTTACCAACTTAATATCACCCTTGTCAATTATATCTCTAATAAAATGAAATTTAACATTTATATGCATGGACCTATCATGAAAAACTAGGTTTTTACTTTAAAATATAGCACTTTGGTTATCAGAACATAGCTCCACCTGATTTTCTACAAATCTTAGTTCTCCTAATAAACCTTCCTTCACTACCTCAGTGGCATTAATGTATTTAGCCTCGATTGAAGACAATGCAACTTCTTTTTGTAATTGTGATTTCCAGCTAATGCATGAATCATTCATGACATAAAAGTATGCAGTGGTGGACTTTCTATTATCTGGATTTCCAACATAATCCGAGTCTACATATCCTTTTAGTTTAAGTCCATTTTTATCAGTTTTAAATATTAAACCTAAATGGCTTGTTCCTTTCAGATATTTAATCAAATTTTTCATGCATCGCCAATGTAATTCACTAGGGCTACTCATAAATATACTTAACACACTTACATCATAAGCAATATCGGGTCTGGAGCATACCATCATAGACATTACAGATCCAACAGCATTAGAATATGGCACATTCATTTTAAATTCATTTTCAGATTTAGGTGATTGATCAATATATAATTTCATACTACCAGACAAAGGCAGGCTAATAGGCTTAGCATCATGAAGAGAAAATCTTTTGACTACCTTTTCAACATAAGACTTTTGTGTTAAAAACAACTTTCCATTTATTCTATCCATTTTAATTTCCATGCCCAATATTTTCTTAGCTAGTCNTCACAACATAAGCAATATCAGGTCTAGAGCATACCATCACATACATTACAGATCCAACAGCATTAGAATATGGCACATTCATTTTAAATTCATTTTCAGATTTAGGTGATTGATCAATATATAATTTCATACTACCAGACAAAGGCAGGCTAATAGGCTTAGCATCATGAAGAGAAAATCTTTTGACTACCTTTTCAACATAAGACTTTTGTGTTAAAAACAACTTTCCATTTATTCTATCCATTTTAATTTCCATGCCCAATATTTTCTTAGCTAGTCCTAAATCTTTCATTTCAAATTTAGATTTCATCTTCTCTTTAATCATGTTAAGAGTATCAGAATTATGGCCAGCAAGGAGCATGTCATCAACATACAAGAGCAGATAAAAGGATTCAAATTCTCCATCTCTCTTAAAGTAAAAACATCGATCATAATCTGATTTCTTAAAGTCTAACCCTTGTACAAAAAGATCAAATCTTTTATACCACTACCTAGGCGCCTGCTTTAGGCCATATAAAGATTTTTTTAAGAGACATACAAAGTTCCCCTTATCTTTAACCTCAAAAACTCTTGGTTAAGTCATATATATGGTTTCATCTAAAGAACAATACAAGAAGGAAGTCTTCTCATCAAGTTGTTCTAACTCTAAGTCAAATTGTATCACAATAGCAAGTGAAACCCTAATAGAGGTGTATTTGACAACATGTGAAAAATTTCAGTGTAGTCAATCCCTTCTCTTTGTGTAAATCCCTTAGCTAAAAGCCTTGCCTTATACCTTCTATCATTATTTGTCTTAGTCTCTCCCTCTTTGTTCTTATATACCCATTTGCAATCAATCACTTTACATTCCTTGGGTTTTTCAACTAAGATCAAGGTCTGATTTTTATAAAGAAAGTTCATTTCATCTTCCATTGCATTAATCCACTTAGAGAATTCTTTGTAAGAGACAGCTTCTTCATAAGAAGCTGGTTCTGTGTCTAACAGATCAGGTTCAGATTGTTCAGTTACAAAATCAGCATACTAAAATCTGGAAGGAGGCCTTATTTCCCTTATTTCTCTATCCCTAGCAAGCTGGTAGTCCTGCAGGTCATTTGTAGGCTCCAGATGCTAACTATCTTCTATAATTTCAACATCAGAAGCATTTTTTGGTTCCACTTCATGTGACTCCACCTTAAACTGAATCTGGTCATTTACAGCTTCTCTATTTAGATTTATTTCAGTGATTATAAAGTCATCTTTTCCTATCTTTTCACCAGATATGTCTCTAAGACAAGGAAAAACATCTTCATTAAAGATCACAGATATGCTTGTAATCACTTTATAACCTCTTACATCCCTTAATCACAGTCTATAACATTTAACTCCTTCTCCATAACCTAAGAACACACCCTTCAATGATCTAGGGTCCAATTTTGAATCTATATGATGTGCATATACTACACATCCAAAGGTTCTAAGGTAGGAGCAGTCTGATAATGTACCAAACCATATTTGTTCAGGAATTTTATTGTTTAGAGAGCTGGAAGGACACCTATTATGAGATAACAAGTTGTTTTTACAGCCCCACAGAAGATTTTGGGAAGACCAGAACTGATTAACATGCATCTAGTTCTCTCAAGAATGGTTTTATTTAATCTCTCAGTAACTCTATTTTGTTGTGGAGTATAGCTGACGATTTTATGTCTCATTATCCCTTGTTTAGAGCAATATTGATCAAAATCAGAATTACAGAATTCAAGCCCATTGTCAGTTCTTAAAAGTTTTATCTTCTTATTAGTCTGATTTTCAATTATTAAGTTCCACTCTTTGAAAATTGAAAATGTATCAGATTTAGATTTTAATAAGAAATATTCACCCCAGATNTTTAGAGCAATATTGATCAAAATCAGAATTACAGAATTCAAGCCCATTGTCAGTTCTTAAAATTTTTATTTTCTTATTAGTCTGATTTTCAATCAAAATATTCTATTCTTTGAAAATTGAAAATGTATCAGATTTAGATTTTAGTAAGAAAATCCATGTTTTCCTTGAAAAATCATCAATAATGAGAAGATAATATTTGTAACCAAATACTGTAGGTACAGGGGTAGGTCCCCATAAATCAGAATGTATGTATTCAAGAACATCTTAGGATTTATGCAGCCCTGCCTTAAAAGGCAGTCTGACTTGATTTCCCATTATGCAGTGTTCACAAAAGGTTAATTTTTTAACACTATCTTTTTCAAATACCCCTTGACATTACAAGGTTTTTAAACATTTTTCACTCAGCCTTTTATGCCACAGATCTGATTTATCAGGGATGTGTGACAAAATTCACAGTATTATTAGATGAAGTGATTTCAATACCTATAACATAAATTACATTTAGTTTAGGAGAAGTGATAATAAGTTCTTGATTTCTGATTATATTAGTTGAACCATTCTTAATTTCAATTTGATATTCTTCATCATCAAGAACTCCTAGCGATATGAGATTTCTTTTTAAAGCTAGCACATATCTAGTATGTTTCAATAATAGGTGATGACCATTTTTGAATTTCAGCAACATATTGCCAATTCCTTTAACTTGACATCACAGCTCATCATTCCCAAGTTTCACAGATCCTTCATTAAGGCTGGAATAGTCAATTAGGTAGTAAATATTGGATGTCATATGAAAAGAACAGCCTGAGTCTAAAACCCAGTCATGTTTAGTGCTTTCTGATAAAGACACATAGGCAACCCCAATATTGACACCTGCTTCTTTATAGTTAGAAGTAGTGGGTAAAGAAGCATTTTCAGAATTAGACCCATTCTTTTGGTCATTTGCCCTTTTAAAGCAATCTTCAATAAAGTGCCCAGTTTTACTACAGTAGAAGCATTTGTTGTTATTTGCCTTACTTGTATTGGGTTTCTTATCCTTTCCTTTGGTATTGTTCCATTTTCTTTTGACAAAGTTTTTATTCTTGTTGTAATTTGAATGACTGAAATTGTTCACACCTTTAGTATAGGATTTCTAATTAGTTCCCACACCCTCAACATGAAACACCTCTTTGTGTTCAGATTTTAATTCTAGTTCTTTGTTCAAAAGAGAACTGTGAATTATTTCAACGGTAAGATCACTCCTACCATACTCTAGAGCATTTCTTATATCTTTATATTTATCTCCTAGAGCATTAAGAAGACCAACTACATTCTGATTATCAGAGATCTTCTCCCCACAATTTGTTAAGTCTTGTGTGATCCTATTGAATCTATCCATATTCTCTTCAGTATCAAGATTAGGATCAAACTTAAAACTAAAGAAGAGTCTCCAGTGAAAGCATTTATTTGGTAAGGACTTGTCAAGGTACTATTTTTCTAAAGCAGTCCAAAGTTCTACAACAGTTTTGATTTCTCCTATTTTCCTAATTACAAAATTAGATAAGTGCAGAAACATAGTGCTCCAGGCCAGTTCATCTTGTTCAGTTTTCCTATCTTGAGATAGGGTTTATGGCCAAGATTTATCAATGGCTTTGGTACACTTTTACTGTAACATAGGAGTCTTAATTTTCTGGCGCTAGAGACTAAAGTCTCCTTTGCCATCCTACACTTGAACATCTACCTTAGAAGTCATGGTGTGTGCTAGTGTATAAAGTATACAAAAATGATATAGCCAAGTATATATCACAACTAACGATGTCAGATATACAAATTTTATATGACAGTTATATGTAAGAGTAATCCACAAATCAATCAATGAAATTGGAGTTGCTATACAATTATGCTCACACACAGTAAGCTATGGGAGGTTAGAGAAATATACCTCCAGCGAAGAACAGTGTCAAGAAAATAATAATATCAACCCCTGAACAGACTAATTCAAAAGTCAGCACATATTAACAGTGTATATGCATAAGTTTTTTTTTTTAAAAAAACTTTTTAAAAGAAAAAGTTTCTTAAATTGAAGCTCTAGTCCCCTCAGATTCTAGGGTTCTCACAGGGACCCCTAGGCAAAGGTAGAGTTAGGAGAAATTCACAGAAACTCCTAAAAACATGATTCACCATAACCCCTTTTAAAAGATTTTGCAGTTATACATGAAAGTTAATCAAGATCAAGAAAAACAACTCAAGCTCAAAGAAACCCCAAAAATTCTCAAAAGAGGACAGGAAGGCTTAAGATCGAATCTATACAGATCTGAAAAAAAAAATTCTTCAAAATGTAGAAAATCAAAACCAAAATCGAATCCAGGTATCCCACAGCCTGATACCACTATTGGTCCCAAAATACTTTGTGGTTTGATTTGTAAACGAAAATACTAAAATAAACATAAAAAATAACAAGATCAACACAAGATTTTTCAGCTCTAAAGCCCCGAGGTTCGACGACCACTTCTAACACCTAATCTCCGTTGAGCATCCATAAGGAATACACTCAAATCCACTAAGAATGCCCAAAAATAGGCAAAAGTCGAGTTACAGTACATAGCCCTTAAAACAGTAGTAAAACTCTCAAAATCTTCCTCAACACTCATGAACTCACACAAGAGTTCATCAATCTACTCTCCTATCTCACAAAATCACACAAGAAATTAGAGATCGATTACAGAGAGACAAATGAAAGAATGTAGAAGTTGCTCAACCCTAAAATGAAAAAAAGTGAACCCTAAAATGAGATATTCTACCTTTTCTATGAGAGAAAACCAGTTGGGCCATTTTAGGTTGGGCCAGCTATAGTTAATAGTTATTGGGCCTTCAAAATTCAGCAAACGTCTTCAACAAATTCTTTAGCTTCCGTTGTGGGATTGAAAACTTTTCAATAAAGCCAATATTATATTAATATAATATGAGCATTTCAATTACCTAATTGTTAATACTTAATGGCACATAGGGATTGAAAAATTTCAATAAAGTCAAGATTATATTAATATAAATTACTTAATTTCTTCACACTTGGAACAATTTTTTTTTTTTTTTTAATCTTGTAAATTCAGTAAAATTGGGATGAGTCTCTAATTATCCGACAAACGAATTACAAACTAATAAATTTTAAATTGTAAAATATATATACATGACATGTTTGTACTTATTTTGAATTGGTGGTTAGCAAATTTATTTATATATGTTGTTTAAATTAAATTAAATTGTTTATAAATATTTATGTTTTTATATCCAGTTCGACCTCGATTGAACCTTTTGACCCATTACCTTTTTCCTTTTCTAGTTTAATGTTCGGGTCGGTTTTCAAACCATTGCTCATGATGAAAAATAAAGAATTAATATGTAGCGAAACGTGCATCAATTAATTTAATATAGTCTTTTGTTAAACTAATTATTCTCTTAATGTTTAACTCAAATCTATGACTCTCTCACATAAATTTATAGAATCCATACTTGATTTCCAATGTGCTGGAATCTCATTCGTTATATTAAAACTTTGAGTATACTCAACAAGCCTTAATAAAATATTTGGATAAATACTATTATTAATTGTATCTCCATACAACTCCTACATCATTAAGCCGATAACGCTTTGCCCTCACACATCTTATGTGTTAGTTTAATATGCCTTTAAAAATTTTCTCCTTGAATGTACTCAACAAAAGATAAATTTTAATTAAGTCGAATCTATCATTCAGAAATATTTAATATTTTATAGTGTCAAACATATATTCATAATGGACCAGCCTTGAGTGTACTCAACAAGTTGAGATTGATAAGGGACTCATTTTTAACTATAATGATGGAAAACGAATAAAATTTTGATTAATATTTTAACGAGGGATTTTGCATGCAAATGTCTCATCAAACGAACATACATATACATTATGCAAATGAATATACATATAATAGTGGATGATTATGAACTTTTACTATCTAATCTTCTCGAGCCATAATGAAGATTGGTTGATCAGTTCCTATGGGGCATAGCATTGACTCATACAATGCTCCATCTTCGTGGTCTTCTCCTCTTGCATCTTTAATTAGTTCAACTACAATCTATATCCTATATTAGTTGGCATGTAGACCTAAATAATTGGACACATAGACCCATTATAATTACAACGGAATCGTAAATCCAAAATAAATAAGAACTCGCATGCCCAAAATAACAAGAATTAAAACTAACAATTCAACACATTCACAAGGTCGAGTCCATAATCATCTACTAAATATACATCCATCACATAAATGCATTCTTTTATAATATCTAATATTATATATAACATGTTTCAATTTTCTACTAATTGAGGTCGTCTAAACTAATTTAGACAAAATGATCAAAATAATTAATTAATTAATCAAATTAATCGATTAATTTAATTAGTGAGTTTATTTAATTAAAATTAAAATTTAAATAAATACAAAATTAAATTCCAACTCTAATTCCACAATTTTAGGAGATGTTTGTTTAATTAAAATCAAATGTTTACTAAATACCAAATTAAAGTCCCAACTCTAATTCCAAATCTATATGGAGGGTCAATTTAATTAAACTCAAATTCTAATTAAACATTAAATTAGAGTCCAACTCTAATTTCAAATCTTTAGGGCACGTTTATTTACTTAAAATCAAAATTAGATTAAATACTGAATTAGAAAATTTTTTAGACCAAACAATTTAATTAAAATCAAATTCTAATTAAACATTAAATTAGAGTTTAACTCTAATTTCAATTGCATTAACATTTTGATTTAAGATAAAACTCCTAAATAATAAATTTCTATTTAGGGTCAAAATTTAATACTTAAGTTAAAATCTAATTTTAATGATAATATAAAAAGTTGTCAATTTTAAATATAATTTTAAACGGGTTAAAATTTAAATTTAGGTTAAACCCTTTTAAAAACTAAATTTAAAAACATTTCCAAAATTACTATTCAAAACCATTTTGAGAAATGCAACCTGACCCCTGGTTTTAAAATTATAAGCACGTCCTTCAAGTTTATAAATTGCATGACATGTCCTTTACCTTTAAAATTGCGATTTGACTCTTAATTTAGTAACGCATGCGATGTTCTAAAATTTCATAAATTGCATGATAGGCCATGTCCCCAAAACTAAAACCCTAACCTAATAGACTTGGGGTGGTTCCGACTACTCTATGAAAATCGTCGCCACTCTCAAGCAGTGGCATCTCGCTGCCTGCAGCAACCGATGTCATTGTTGTAGTGATGTTTGCTATGCACTACTAGTGGGTACGATGGTGGTGCATGTGGTGCGCCATTGCGTGTCGCCGCTTCTCCTGGTTCCAAATTTTCAACCAAAATTAATTTTCTTCTAAAAATTTTTTTAAAGATGAAAATAAATTTTTTTAAATTGCTAGATTGAAGAAAAAATATAAATAATCAACTTTTGATTGTTTTAAGATATAAACTAATTTCTACCTAGCACAAAGTAAGCTTTGATATCATTGTTGAGAATTTATTTGTACATGGACAACGAAATTTAAGTCAATTTCAATTACCACAGAAAATCTGCTTTGTAATAGATAGAAACCGTGATAAGAATAATACATTTAAAACTCTTCTGCAAACGTTTTTGCTGATCTTGATTTGCAATTAGCTTCTCCACTTTACAACTGTCCAATTGTCCAACCTGCAATGGTAATTCACAAAGTGAACAATAATGAGATAATCATGTTCTTTCTTTTCTTGTAATAGAAAGATAATAATTGTGTTATATTTTCTCAACCCTAATATCTTATTAATAGAAGTCCAAGTGGGCCTAACCTAACACTTAAAGTTAACTCGGTCCAATGTTTAATTAATCTAATTATTTAAACTTGGTCCATTAATTAATTAATCTGATTAATTAATTTGACCCATTAATAAGTAACCCAATTAATTAATTGTCCAACATTTGTCTATTCATTAATTAATAAATATCATTTTTTCTAGTTTTCCTTTTGTATGTGGCCCATTAGATTCCCGATCACGGTACCTAGCAACGTGAATTTTTATTTTGGCTAACACATGTAACGAAAACTGTCACGTGATACAGCAAAATCGTGTTTGTTTACCCGTAAAACTATAATCCCTTGTTAATACAATCCAATTAATTACGAGATATGAAAATGTATCGCTGATTTGGAAACTTTGGAGGTTTAGTACGATGAAACAAATTTAGGTTTTATTTTATTGTGTTTGCTGCCCATTTCATATATTTTGTTTATATAAACGATATTATATAGTCGTGATACTCTCACCGTTGAATAAATATAGGATGCTTTGTTTTCAAATAAGAAGATGAAGCATCTTGTTAGTTCTGAGGCTCAAGCAGAAGGCTCTGTTGTTCATGGTGGTGATATAAGGGGCACATTGAAGTTTAATTTCAATAATCAGTTTGTAACTATTGCAAAAAGAAGGAACACGTTAAGAAGGATTGCTACAAGTTGTAGAATAAAGAAAATTGGCTGCAAATTAGAAGGAAATGCAATTAAAAACTTCAGGTGAAACCGATGTTGCAGAGAACTGTTTGAGTGATTAAGAACTTTTGGTTATTTTTTATGCTGATTCCAAAGTTGACGAGAATTTGATTCTTGATACAACTTGTAGTTCTCATATGTGTCCCAATGTGGATTTATTTTCAGCATATGAAGAAGTTTTGAAAAGTGTTGTAGTTATGGACAATAACGTACCCTGTAAGGTAGTTGGTGTTGAAAGGGTCAAAGTTAAAATGTTAGATAGAACAGTCAGAACACTTGCTGATCCAGAAAGACACACTCCAAATTTGAAGAGAAATCTTATCTCCTTGACTACTCTTGATTCAAAAGGGTGCAAGTTCATTGGTGAAGGTGGAGTCTTAAAGGTTTGTAAAGGTGCTCATATTGTGTTGGAGGGCTAGCGAAGGTCCCATTTGTATGTCTTGTAAGGTTGTGTAGAATCTTTAAAGATCAATCAGCAGAGGTTTAGTACTTTGGTAGATATTCAGGTTTGTACAATACCGTTGGAGTTTGGTATGGGCTTCGTGTTGAAGAATAAATCTTAGTCAAGTTTAAAGGTTATGGATGATGCCGCTTTGCCACCACCATCAGCGGTGCCATCATATTCAATTGTTAGAGACAGACCTAGAAGAAATATTAGGCCTCGAAATAGATATAGGAAAGCTGATTTAGTTGTGTATACATTAACTATCGTTGAAGGTGCTGAGTCTAGCGAAGAACTTTCTACAAAAGTATTTTGTGGAGTTGATTCTATTTCGGGTATGGTTTTGCCCTGTTTGGTGATTGTTGATTAATTTTTTAATTTTGTTGCTAGTGTTGATAAGCTTGTGTTGATAATTCGAGCAAATTTTGGGAACCCGTGATAAATTTACCGAGCAGTGCTTGGATTTTTTTAACTTATTTGGATTTTGTGGAAAGAGTTCAGTTTTTGTCTTGTAGTGGAATTTGTCTCTTGGTGGAGGGTTTTTTTTTTTTTTTTTTAATTTGATTCATTGCATGGAATTTGGTTCAATGTGAAGATTTGATAAAGTTTAATCTAAATTCGGTTGTTATAAATTCGTTGGATTGGGTTTTGAAGAAGTCAAAATATGGACTAATGAGGAAAAGACGTCTCATTAACGCTAGTTGGCCACTAACTTACTGCTCGAGCGACTGGACAAAACTTTTAGTAGAGCGTTGCTGCCCATCTACCACCTCCAAAAATTTATTTATTTATTCCATACGATTTTTTAAGTTATTTTCATCTTGAAGACTATTATTAAGGTTTGACATTGATTCCTATATATAGTTGGCTCTTGTTCATAGTTAGAACAAGTTAGTCTTCATTAGAATTGTGATAAACACACAATCTTTGTAATTCTTTCTCATTTATAATAAATTTTACATTCATCTGCCAATTTCTTGTGTTCTTCTTGTGTTGTGTTTGCTACTTTCTTGTGTTCTTCTTGTGTTGTGTTTGCTACTTCATATTATGCCATATAATTTCCTTTCTTCTATTCGTAACAAGTGGTATCAAATAATATATAATTCTCGCTAGCTTGTTAACAGTAATGACACTTTTGATTTACTTTTAGGTGGTTATATTCATACCACATTTTTTTTATGAATACACTACATTTTAATTATGATAAAAGGTCATTATATTTTATTCATTTTCACACTTTTATTCTTAACTTTCTTCGTCACATTCTAATTTTGACATTTTATTGATCATAAAATCTCGTCCTTAATTATGGTTTTCCTTCAAAAATATTATTAACGTGTTTTAAAATGAGGAACAAATATTTAATCGCATTTTTGCATTATTATATATTTTGCTTATTTAAAAATACATTGGGCAAATGAGATTTTTTAAGAAACGTTTGGAGGGAAACCATAATCAGGAACAATTTATGTTATAATTTGAGAATAAGAATGCGATGGAAAAATGTTTAAAATATAAATATGATAATGTGTAAAGGTTATGAACCTTTCATGCAATAAAAAACTTGATTTGTTGAGAACTTGGTTTGTTTGACACTTGATCTTGTATTGGACTTCAAGACTTGGATTTAAACTTTAGGACTTGAATTTGCTTTGTCTATACTTTTTTTTTCTCTTAACTGTGGAAAGTACGTAGTCTTTATGGCACGTCACGCTTTGTCTATACGTTTTTTTTCTCTTTATTACATAAATGTTGGAGATAGAGATCTTGACATGGTATGTTGTCTTTAATCTTGCAAAAGAAGTATCTTCTTCTTCTATTATTATGCCCTTCTTCTACGAGACAACCCTTTAGTTTAACCACTTCGCCCTTCCAATGGTTATACTCCCTTCCTTGGTGTCACGGGCCACAACTTCACTTAAGCCCCGTGACCATATCGCAGTCGCAGTTTGCCCCAATTTCGACCGCACATTGTAAATATTAGTCTATTTTGAGTTGTAATTTCCATTCCATGTAATAGTTTATTTCAATTATAAAATAGCTAGAAAATAGGAAAATTTTAGTATGATTCTTCGGCAAAAAGACGTCTACTCCTAGCACTTAGGTTTTTTTCCCTAGTCTATTATAGAGGGTATTAATCTTTCAAACAATATTTCAACCTTTTTAGTGTTTGCCCCCTGCACTAGCCATTCGTAATTTCCTGCTTTCGTCAATTGTAATTTCTTGTTTTCAGTAATCAATGACGAGTTTCTTTCAATTGTGTTTCAAACTTTCTATTATTTGTAATCAAAATCTTCTTTTGTCCCGAAACGACAGAGAAAACGCGGAATGTAGTCTAGCGGAGCAGACTACTGCCGCACGGTATCCCTTTCTGTGCTAAGAAGAAAGGCACCCCGTGAAACCATGACTACTTCACCATCGGACAATACTATCCAGTTGACTGAAATACTGGCTTGACCGTCGGAGTGCTCACGACCGCTTCTACCTCCACCAAAAAGGCCATGAGTGAATAACGGTACGCTATTATGCGTAGGGAAGAGCATACGTAAAGATTATTCTGTAGGCCATGTATCGGAACCATTTTTCGGGATCAATAGATTGGCGCCGCCTGTGGAAAACGTTACTATAACCATGAGTATTCCCACGAAAGAAAAAGTTTATCGGAATATTTAGTTGAAATTCTCCCTTGAAAAAAGGATTTGCTCTTGAAGAAAGAACAAGCCATAAACTAAGTTTCCATTATGTGGAGGAAGAAAATTCGCAATTCCAAACCAATGAGTTCCAACAATGAAGAAGTGAATCCGATTAGAGTAAGGGAGATCTTTGAAGACAAGACCATCCCGAACAATGTTATACATCAACGACCTCATCATCGATATTCCAGAGGGGGAGA
>CAIGRB010054119.1:51561-62276 GCA_903798255.1 Fraxinus quadrangulata | reverse complement strand
AAAAAACCATGAGTTAATAAATAGTAAAAACTAATTGCTTATAAAGGTCATTCAATATGTTGACATTGAAGACTTGAAAGCTCCCACATCAACTCTCAAGTATGGTGAGGAAATCCACCAAGCAATTTAAGGTCGGTGTGTTCGACTTCGTGGTTAGTTGTTGTTCACACTTTGATGCTTAAGTCACATTAAATGCGAACAAAAGTAATTTGCATGAAGAGCGAGTAGAGGCGGTCGTCAAGCAATATGGGAGTCTTAGGCTAAAGGGTAATTTTATTTGATAACCCTCAAGAGAAATTTTGATATAGCATGGAGTGGTTTTGAAATATGTAACATAAAATGAGTTGAATTTTTTTTTTTTTTTTGAGGAAAGATCAAAACATTTATACCTTTTTTTGTTAAAATTATGCATTGAATAGACTTGAGGTCCAATTAACTTAACTGAGGTGAATTATGGTGAACAAAGGCTGTACAACCAAAACAATTTGGAAGTAAGGTTGAAAAATGTGCTTGGAAATAGGGAAACATTCTCGTAGTGGCTAGATTCGGGTTTTGAATTTATGTACGCATGTAGGCATTCTATTAATCAAATAAGATGTTATATTTCGAGAGCCTTGAAACTTTAAGGTTCTTTACTTTCAATAAGTGACTAGATTCGGGTTTCGAATTTATGGTAGAATTGAAAGAAGACAGACGATTGGGAAAATCACACTCAAATCAGAATGTTATTTTACTAAGAACATGGTGGTGCTGACAATGGATTGCGGCGGCAGTTGATGGATAGGTGGCAGCGGGATGGATATTCATTTTAGGTTTTGGGATAAAATCTGGTATGATTAAAAATGGTAGTTTGAGAATTAAAAGGGTATGTGGTGAAATTTCCATTAAAAATAAATAAATAAAATAAAATAAAAAAGGTCCTGGTCTCCACATTAATGTTCAGCACTGACTGAGTTGGACCTAATCCAGTAAACCCCAACTCAATAGCCCAAACTAATAAGCCCATGTATTTCTACCCAATAAAACATCTAATGGGCTTCGTGAAAATGTAAAAGCCCACATTCACTACAGTCGTATATCAAAACCCTATGATATAAAAAAAATTCTGGTTTAGGGTTTTCTATTCACTCGCATCCACCGGAGCTTCTTCATCTTCGCAATTGGTCTTTGTCTGTCTAACCAATCTTCAAGCAGCCATGGTATTATTACTCATCTCTTTGTAGTTAATATAATTTTTACAGGAAATGGAAATTAATTTTAAAATCTGTTGTGATTTAATCTCAGATTATCCCAGAGAAGAATCGGAGAGAGATCTCTAAGTACCTATTCCAAGGTTATATTCCCTTTAATTAGTTTCACTTAGCAGCATTTCATGTTTTTGTCGAATTCTGATGTAAATTTTTAAAATTTTTACTTACAGAGGGCGTGTGCTACGCGAAGAAGGATTACAACCTGGCTAAGCACCCGGAGATTGATGTCCCAAACTTGCAGGTGATTAAGCTTATGCAAAGCTTTAAGTCAAAGGAATACGTGCGAGAGACATTCGCCTGGATGCACTATTACTGGTATTTGACCAACGATGGAATTGAATTCCTTCGTACATACCTTAATCTTCCTTCGGAGATTGTGCCAGCTACTCTCAAGAAGTCCGCCAAGCCCCTTGGCCGTCCCATGGGTGGACCACCAGGCGACCGCCCGCGGTAAATATTTTCATTTGCGTTCGAGTTAATCAGATTCTTGTTTTTAAGTGTCTTGTTTAATATAAAATTTTTAGGAATGTGATTGGATTTATTGAGAAGTAACCATGATTCACTACTGTAATATGGACATTTATTTACACTGATATTCTATTAAGTTAAAATAAGATTGTTTTAATTAATTTTCAGTTTTTTTTATTTTCTTTTGTTTTGTTTATGTTTTTTTAGTTTTCTTCATTTAAAGAGCATTTGTTATTAGTTGTGATATGCATACACGTTCAAGGGATTATAAGTTTCTTATTATCATTTTGGAAATCTATAGCTTATTTTAAGTATTTTGGGCTTTGTTGCAATAGTGGACCTCCAAGATTCGATGGTGATAGACCAAGGTTTGGAGATAGGGATGGATACCGTGGTGGGCCAAGAGGCCCCCCAGGCGAGTTTGGCAGTGAAAAAGGTGGAGCCCCTGCTGACTACCAGCCTGCTTTCAGGGTAATTTGTATATTCAGATACTGTATCTTATTTGATTGTTGAATTAGTATTTGTGCTATCTTTTGTTTTGTGATTAGGGGTTGACGCCTTTTAAATTTTTATTAGAGAATAAATGAACCCACTGATTTAAGTGATTTGTGGCCTTGTAATTCTGGATCTATAGGCATTCGGGTTTACATTGCTTGGTTGCTCATGAATCAGTCATTTATAACTTTTTAGGTAGGACCGTAGGAGGCCCCTTTCTTCTATCCTTAGGTGGGGTTACAAAAGATTTTGCTATTGGATTAGCCACCCTTTTTTTCTTGTTACCTTTTTCACTTATAAATTTGCTTATAATTTATGCTGAACCATCTCCTAAAAGCTTAAAACTATTACCGAGGAGATAACTTATATATTTAAACTGTGTTCTGAAACTTCTCCTTGCATGTTTAACTGAATTAAATTTTGTCAAGATTTTAGGCATGAACAATTTTCATAAATGGCCAGAGTCTCTAGGTGAGACTTGAACTAGGGAATTTTTTACATGATCATATGTTGTTTAAAATTTTAAACTAGATATAAATATTATCTTTAAATATTTATTCTTCTGCAATTACTGGGTAAAAGTACTTTAAGTTGAGCGAGTACAACTGCATTCTGAGCATTGTTGATTTAGGCCCTTCTAATTGTGCATCCAAATGCGTTCAGGTCATTGTTTGCTGGTTACTATGAAAATGATTGAGTAAGTGCTATAATTTTTTATGTTAACCCTTTTAGCCTAATTCATAATAAGCCCTTGTTTGAGCCCCATTTTGGGGAAAAAATGTATTTTGGAATAGTGGTTTTTGGAGAATGTGCGGTTAAAAAATGAGAAAAAAGTATTCAATATACGCGTAAAATTATTTTATTAAACAATGTGTGGTTGAAAATGAGGTTTGAAAAAATGAGTTTTCGAAAGAAATGGGCATAAAACTAGGGCTAAGCTTCTTGAATAGTACTGCAAAATGCTGTATTTTTGGACTATGTTTTTGGCACGTCACACTGGACATTAAGTAATGTATATGTTGAACACCCATTTGCTAAATCTCTAAAACATAATACTTGTGTACTTCTCAAGAATTTAATATCATAGTTAGGGTGTGTTTGATGGATATTATTGAGGGAAGTAAAGAAAAGTTATTGATGTTATTAAAAATATTATTTTATTGAAAAATGTGGGGTTGAAAATGAGTTTTGAAAGAATGTATTTTGAAGAATGTGTACCAAACAGGGGTTTAGCTTTTACCAATTAGAGCTAGGTATTAATATATCATGATTTCTTTGGCCTTGGATACTTTTTTGAACATTATTATCATCGCCTTCCTTTCCAGATGTTGAAATAAACATGGCGGAATTCTCACTGTATTATAATGCCATACTGTATTTCATGTACATTACTCGAATATAATAATGATGGCATATTGATAGATGAATCGACATATTTCTTATTTTTCATCTTCACACATCACGGTATCACTGCTAAATGGCGAAACCTAGCATCAATTAAAATCTATTTGCGAATTACTTATTGTATGGCTGGTTTTTGTTTCTTGGCTTGTATGGATGATGTTTACCTGTCCTGTTTCGAGGGTTCTACTATAAATATATGCTAGGCATGGGATTTCAGTAGTTTATTGTCATATGAAAGTTAACTCTCATGTACTTGCAGGGTTCTGGTGGAAGGCCCGGCTTTGGACGTGGATCTGGTGGCTATGGTGCACCACCCCCAAGTTAAAATGTTCTCAGATATATACTCTTTTATGAGTTTCCATTGTTTTTGCATATTAGAGTTCCAACTTCGGAATTTATGTCAGCAAACGCGAGGCTTACCTTTTCTTTGAAATACTAGGTTTGTACTTCGATTTCTTCTGCAATTTTGTTCATTTTGGATCATAAGTCAACAGTGTTCTTGTGGTAGGTGTTTTTAATTTGTACTTAACTTGATATCGCAGCTTATCGACTTGAACCTCGAAAACTTATTGCCAGTAGTAAGAAGAAAGTTTTTATATATTGTCAGTAGTGAACCTTCTCTGCTGTGTGTTTTCTGTACTCCCATGAAATTTTCACTCAAAATCAAGTAGAAACCCACGCCATTGGCGAGTGGGAAGGAAAGGAAAATTTATTTATTTTGTTGTTATTAGAAAGAATTAAAAAGGGAACTAAAGCAGTAATGAATTACCTTTAAATAATTCCATCTTGAATCAAATAGCAATTAAAAAAGTATTCAGGATTATGAAGAAAATTTTAATTAGTAGTATAAAAAATCGACTATTTTTGTAGATATATTAACGAAGGAAATTTTCGTTCTCGATTGTACTAGATATTAAAAAAATATTAAAATTATCGACAATATTGTCGTTAGTAAATCCATCTGAATCAACTAACTTATATTGATTTTTGTTTTCCGACACTGTTATAGCCTATAGGTGATTTTTCCTCGTGGAGTAGTGTGTTTTTCTTCCGTAGTTCACTATTATTTCTTTTGGACCCTAGGTCCTATTTATAGAGAAATTTGGTAACCATCTTTTATATCCAATCATTTATATTTAAATTAAAAATAATTAATTATAATAATGGGTTTTAAAAAATAGGATATACTTTTTAAATGGGATAGACTTTAGGTTTCCATTTAATTTGTTATTTTTAAAATGTCGACTAAAAAAGAGAAATAAAAGAGATCTGAAATCTCATTGATTGTGTTGTATGGTATTCAATCTTATAATGTATATTACTTTGATCCATAGGATTCTAGTGTATGATAATATGACAATATTTAGAGTAATGCTATTTATCATCATAATGATAAAATATTGATAATGTGACAACCCATTATTCCTCATATTTCTCGCTCATCTCATTCTTTCTCATAAAATTTGAACTACACAATTTCATTATTCCACATTGAATGCCACATTACTGATATTCTGCATAAGCAAAATTAGTCTTTTGATGATCAAATGATTTTATAAGTGTATACATCGTAATAAATTGTAAAATGAATGTTTACATTCAAATGTCATCCCACAAAGAATTATTACTTATTACAAATTTTTTTTCCTAAATTTAACTTCAATCTATATTAATGTAGTAACCAATTAACAAATTAAGAGTTTATATTAGAACTAAATATTGAAATTTTGGCTCTTTTGGTGTTCGTTGACTTTTTTTTCATGAAAATTGTTCGTTAAAGGGATATAATTTATTACAATTAGGGATTAAAAAAAAAAGTTGTCTAAAAAAACTTTTCCTCAAAAATCAAGAAAATGTGAGCATGTGAGTGAAAGATAGAAAACCAATTACATGGAAAATTTGAGCAATAAAATATGCAATAAAATAGAAAATGAAATTTAATTTCTATCATCCATGGAATTGAAGTGCAAGCAAACGGGGCCTTAGGTAACTTAATATTCATCCAATCCAACATCATTCAACGCCATTTTCATATGTATTAACAAATGAATTAACCAATTTTAATTAGTAATCTCTCTCGAGCAAAACTAACTATATTCACATATTCAGATTTACTTTTATGCAAATTTTTTAACATGTAAAAATATTCACTTGTAGTAATTCAATAATGATTGCATAAGTTATAATTATTTCTCGATCTCTTACCAATATTTGTCATTTATTGCACGAATTGAATAAATAAATATCATTTTAATCTCAACATTGTCATTAAATCAATCAATTGATGATTAAGCAATTGAATATCAATTGCACACAATTAAGAATTAATAGGAATAAAGTAAAGATCCTAGCAATTGTTTTTCGTTGGCATCCAATTCTCACAAATGGATAATCAATCTCCTCTTCAAAGTAGGTATATCTTCGGACAAATTGTGTTATTCAACCTTCACATTCCAAATTAAGATACAAATCTTAAGAACTTAATGTATTTGGATGTGTAATTTTGCCTCAAGATTGTACCTCTCGCCTCTTTTCTTAATTGAATGCAAGATTTTTATTTATGGACCTTAATTTATGCCTAAAATAGTCTCAAGATGAATGATAATTTTAGTTAAATCAAGATATCCCAAATTGCGAGAAATTATACTTTCACTTGTATAATTTGGTTCCTGTTTTCTCTTTCTTGTACGGATTGAGTCCTTAGATATTGCAATTGAGATCCTTAACTTTCAGACGCAACTTCTTGGTCCTCAACTTTTAAAATATGTTCAACTTTACTAATTTTTTTATTTATTATTAGTTATCATTTCATTTCATCCATTCTCGTCTAATACCGGATTTTCAACTAAAATAATCAATAAACAAATAAAGTTAAGTATCTTGTTCATCAAATTACTCTAAAATGTCATGTTTTGAAGTCCAAGATAAGTGAAATATTTACACTTATTAATTGACATGAAATATCAAACGAAGTTAATCAGAGGAATTGCAAAAGGGTTCGTTACTCTTTACTCGAATTCCTTGAATTCAGATTTTTGTGTATATTCCTGAAGATTTAGCTTATACAATTCTGATGCGAAAATTTCTTCCTTTTTTCCAGCTTGGCCTACTTTCATCAGGCTATGGAGCCGACAGCTTCTCATAATAACTTAAAATCAAATCACATATTACTCGATCAACAATGGAATCCTAAGATATCTGCTTTCGGGAACACTGATTTCTTAGGTCCTGAGTGGAGTAGTTATACTGCACCAGAATATGCTCGAACTAAAGTTCTAGACGAGAAAAGTGATATTTACAGCTTTGAAAGAACATCGGTTGGCTCAAGTATCAGAAAGGAAGCATTATTCTGATAGATAATCAATTAACAAGAATTCTTAAAAATTTAATGTTTGGCACTGCATTACCTGTTGAGATTCAAAGTTTTACTATTTCTTTGGGAAGTGATTGGCTGAAAACTATATATACCGTTATTATTTCTTTGATGGCATGATATTAACGAAGAAAACAAAGCTAAAGTCAAAACCTAGGAATTGTATATCGTCCTGAGAAAACAGTTTTATACGTTAATGTTACAAGTTTTCAACTCAACATTGTCAATAGGCAGTGTATCGACAGGGAAAGCACAATCTACACTTTTTCCTGGTTGTTTTTCGGCCAACAGATCACAGGGCTGTGGGTTAACTCGACTTGAAGTTCCTGCAATGTCAGTGCAGTTCCATGGCTGTACTTTCGATTTCTTAGAAAGATCCATTGATTCCGAAGCCAGATTGATGGTCACATTAGAAATGCAAATCCCAGTAAAGGGATCGCCCTGTATTCCCGCGAGATTCCCGGCTATGCTAACATTCTTTCCAACCATGTCTCTGTAGTTTATATTCTGAATAACAGGAAGTGCTTTTGGATCAAAACCCAAATCAGGGTGTGAATTATAATTACCTGCCATCCAGAAAGCATATTTCATGGTATACATTTTAAAATTCTTGACATATATGTCTTTCACGTAAGCTCCTCGTCCGGGGGCTGTCTTGATTCGAACCCCAGACTGCGAGTTTATGGCAGTTATATCATCTGCTCGAACGTCTTGGATCCCACCAGACATTTCACTGCCAAGAGCAATGACAGCACTGTCTGGTGAAATGCAAGTTAACCTTTTGATACTAAGATGTTGTGTTGGCATTCCGAATCTTATTCCATATTCGTCCCAGCCGCTTTTCACTGCAATACAGTCATCACCCGAAACTATATAGCAATCTCGTATACGAGTATTGGTGCAAGAATCTGCAGGACAACAAACAAAATATCAGACTTGGAATACTATTTGGTACTAATGTTTCTTTTTACTAATCAAAACATTGAACCTCTTTGCACCTGGATTAATCCCATCTGTGTTTGGAACATCGACCGGAGCAATAATCGTCAGCCAATCGACTATGACATTCTTACAGTAAACAGGATGGACGTGCCATGATGGTGAGTTTAACATGGTTAGATTGGATATCTGGACCTGATTTGAATTCATGATTTCTATGAGGTAAGGCCTTGTATTATTAAGCTTATTGGCTTTGAATTTTTTCCACCAGATGTCACCCTGCCCGTCAATTGTTCCATTGCCTCCTGGAAAAAAAAAATACACGAAACAAGACAGGATTGGATAGGTATCGTGTCATCAGCTTTACCAAACATGTCATCAAAGTTTCGAATCATTCTACCTGTAATAACGACATCTGTCAGGTTCGTTCCAGAAATGAGACTGGCAAATCTTTTCCCGACTACATCTCTTCCTCTTCCGTAAGATGGCAATGGATCAATTAGCGGATAGTCTGCTTCATCCTATTCAACAAATAGAAGGTCAATCCACGGTCAAGAAGACAAGTGAACAGTATATTAAGGTGATCAAGTGATACCTGTGATCCAAGAATAACAGCCTCCTTGTGTATGTAAAGTGTGAATTGGCTAATGAGATCGAACGATCCCGTTAGCCATTTCCCGGGTGGAACGATAAGCTGCGCACCACCGTCTGCCGCCACCTTTCTCAGATTGGCAATGGCGGCTTTAAAAGCTGCGGTATTTAAGGTTTTCCCATCTCCTTTACCACCAAAATCTGTCAAAACTGCACTATGCTTCCTACAATTTATTGCAGAATATTGGACAGATTCTGCATAACTATTATATTTCAGACACAGCAATCCCAATATAAAACAGATCAAAAATTTCTCCATAACCTGTCAAAAACACAAATCATCAAATCATAAGTCACGGAATGAAATCAAAAACCATTCTTTCTCAATCTGACAATCCCTCGCGTAAAATAAAAACCGACAAATTAAGCCTTATTCCAATATATTTGAGGACAAGTGCTATATGAACAGTTTAAGATTTGACAAATTTTTACGCACACTTTACTACGAAATGAAGTGAATGAAAGAGAAATGCCGGTTCTTCCGGTGCAAAACTTACCCAAGATCTTAATTTTTATGTTCAGTCAATTGATGAATGAGATTTTGATAGCGTGAGAGGCATTGGGTTATATAGGAAAAAAATAAATATATCAAATTATAATCCCGAGAAAATCCACCGAAAATTACATAAATATTTATGGTAAATAAATATAATTTGCATGCCAAAAAATGAAAAAATGTAATGGCTTCAGAAATCTATGGTGCACCACTCCTTGATTTTCAATCTTCATCCCTATTTTTTCGAAGCAACGGGTCGTCATCTCTGCCGTGCATGGCCGGTTTACGGAACTCTTTTCTGCGATATATTTCGGTATGGGCGTGGAGTGACTAAGGAAAAAAAAAAAAAAATTGGTCGGAAATGACCCTTCATTTATACATCAACCTGGATTTTTTAAGATTTCGTGTTTAACAAATTCTATGAAAGATGACGTTTCACTTGGTTGTGTGTACATTTTGTAATTAATTACACATTTGGTTGACTAAGGGGAGCGTATTTAATTGAGATTGTGATGAATTTTAAAAATCCTTCTAAAATTAGGCATTGTAGTCGATTGAAATTTTAATGTATTATAATGAAATCCATTAACATTTAGGTGTTCCCAATTAAAATTTTAATGAAATTTAATGAAATCCTTTAAAATTTAAGTATCCTCGATAATTAGTGAATTTATAAAGATTTCATTAATAGGTTAAATTTAAAATATTTGGATAGATTTCAAGTTTAGAAATATATATAACCAATTTTTTTGAAATTTAACTATATTTGATAAGATTCTTATGAAATTTGTGAAAATCTATTCAAATTCATAAAATTCATTAAAATTTATATTGTTTTAAAATCCAACAAAATCTTAGTTGAGGACAATCCCGTAGAATAAATTATTTTACTTATTGAGAATTGATCTAAGGAGCATCATCGATGCTAATCTTATGTTAAACGTGTCATATTAATTAATTGGCGAATAAATTATTTAATTCAAATGTTGAGATTCATCAAAATTCTATCCATTAATGGATTGATATGATATGTTACCAATATTAGTATAAGATGAGCATAGTGCTCTTTAGACATTCCTAATTATTTAAGGTGCATTTTTGGTTTGCTATTTTTTAGTTTTTAATTTTACAAAACATCCAAACTTGTTTGGTCTATTATATCCAAATTCTGAAATTCTGGTGATACGCGCGCAGAGCTATAACTGTTCATACACTGTGGAAACACATTCACATCAGTGCAGACTGGATAAAATTACCATAACTGATCATACACTGTGGAAACACATTGCAGACTGGGTAAAATCACCATAACTGATCATACACTGCGGAAACACATTCACATCAGTGCAAAGTGGGTAAAATCACCATAATTGATCATACACTGTGGAAACACATTCACATCAGTCCAGATATGGGTAAAATCACATGGGTACTTTCTGGTGATTTTTAAAATAACTTTAGATCTGCTAAAATATAAATATAATACACTAGATAAATGATTTAAATGAACTGAATTGAACTTTTAAAATAACTGATGATCAAATCCGTTTGATTATGAAAATCATGATGTCAAATCAAATATATAAAATAATTAACTTTATGATATGATATAAATTTAATAAATAATTATTTCTGAAAA
>CAIGRB010054119.1:35293-50121 GCA_903798255.1 Fraxinus quadrangulata | reverse complement strand
CTTATCTTTAATTGTATGAGTCGTTTTGTTAACTCATTCAATTCATATGTCTTTTGGGCTCACTACAAATTTGGTACTTTGCATACATTTGAGATTTTTCTTTGTAAAATATTTGTAAAGGTCGAATTTCCTGTATTGCATTTTGGAATAGTTTAAGTTTTGAGGGCTGATGTACACTGTTTAAAACTATATGTACTGGTTTTGAAATATGAGTTATTTTTCAGATGGTTTTAATCCATATTATAGGGAAAACTCTGTCAATATTTTTTTAAAAGTGTGTTACAGTTTTAGCAGTTCATAGTTATCTTAATGGTGGGTCCAGCACTTAGCTGGTATCTATCATCGGCACACGACACGTGTCAGGTCCATTAGGGTAACTTTGGACGGGTCGTGTCAGTTATAGAAATGCATTTTTGAAAATAAGGCTAAATTTATAACATAAAGTTCAAAACTAAATTTTGACGCCTCGAGTGTTTTTAAGTCAAAACATGATAAATAACTGTTTAAATAAGTTTTTATTTACATAAAATTCTAAAAAGTAAAATTTCTAAAAAATAAAACAGTAAATAATTAAAATTCAAAATTTTGATAAACTCTAATAAATAATAAATAAAAATTTTGAAAAATAAAATACAAAATTCTAAAAAAGTAAAAATAAAAACAGTTCAAACTCTTAATAGTTATTTACATAAATGAAAATAGATAAAAATTCACACTCTATATCATTAAATTTTATTTCTTATTTTTTTATCTTTGTGAACTAAAATTATTATTTGTTTTTCAGTTTTGTAGCAAAAAAATATTTTAAGATTTACCAATTTTGAAATGTATAATAACTTGATAATATTAATATAAAAATAATTTATTTTAATGAATAATCAAATTTCAACGAAACTTTTTTAAAATTCTCAAACCAAATGTGTTGTCTAATTTTCTATTTTGAGGAATAATTTTTTAGAATAACAAATCGGACGCATTTTTCAATAATCTTAAAATAGACATTCAAAACAGAATGAAGTCAAACTCAAAATTAAAACACAAACCAAACGAAATCTTATTTATTTAATTAAATATTATTTTCTTTTTCAAATTTACTTCTCACATGTTATACTTATTTTAAATTTTGAAAAAAACAATATTTAGCTTAGTAGAAATTAAAATCAAATTTTTATTAGATTTTGATAAAAAAAAAATTGATGAAATGTGTGATTGAAAAGTTGTGGGTCACATAAAATATGTGATTAAAATAAATTGTTGATTTTGACATGAAATTTTTAATTGAATATTAATCCAAACCAAACAGGGACTTAGTATGTATGCGTTTAGGAGGCTTTCGGGAGTCTAAGCCTTGTTTGATGGTTATTATAAAGGGAAATTGGGGAAAAATAATATTTTGAATAGTAATTTTTTGGAGAATACGTTGTTAAAAAGTAGAAAAAAAAATTAGATTTACGGACAAAAAAATATATTGTGTGATTAATATGTAGTATGAAAAATAAAGAATTTTTAAATAAAGAATCTAAAAGTATTGAAGAATATCAAAAACACTTTATAAAAAAATGCTGAAGCTCCAATTTGAAGCTTTTCTTAAATGAATTATTCTACTTTTACATTCTTTGTATACATCGTGGTTGATGTGAGATGTAAAAATTAAGGTCATTAATTATTTTAAATATTGATAAAATTAAGGACAAAATTGTGTGCGACATCGCACAACTTTCAAAAAACCCGTCAATTCTTAGATATCTGCACCATTGAACTTGTTCCAGCACAATCACCTTTCAAGTCCCTCAATTCAGCCGCCTCCAAATAAAACTCCGCCCCGAAACCACAACCATGGCGATCGGGATTTCTGTCTCCACCAGTTCCACCACCGTCCAACACAAGCACAGCCGATTTCTCCGCAGCAACCCCACCTCCATAATCACTCGCACTTCACTGTTCCCTCCCTCCATTCAAAAATTCTCTAAGATTTTACAACGTAAAACGAAGCCTAAGCCTCGCTGGACTGTTTGTCTTGTGGTGGAGGATCAGGAATCGAATAGTGGTGGAGACGTAGGAATCTCCGCCGCCCGCCTTGCGGAGAAATCAGCGAGGAAGAAATCAGAGAGGCTCACATACCTTGCTGCAGCTGTTATGTCCAGTTTTGGATTTACTTCGATGGCTGTCTTGTCTGTTTATTACAGATTTTCGTGGCAAATGGAGGTTGAGAATTTTGAGGTTCGATTCTTTGTACATGCTTGTTTAATGGTTATGAAATTATGGTGTTCTGTAGGGTGGAGAAGTTCCTTACGCAGAGATGTTTGGTATATTTGGTCTTTCCATTGGCGCTGCTGTAAGTCATCGTTCCCCATTTTCATTTTCTCTGAAAATTTAAGCTTAAATGTAATTTTTTGGACATGCATGATGAGATTTGTGTTCAGGTGGGAATGGAGTTTTGGGCAAGATGGGCACATAGAGCTCTATGGCACGCATCAATGTGGCCCGTGCACGAGGTTTTTTGTTTTTTTTGTTGTCTTGACTTAAATTTACCTAAATTAAAATAATCAAGACAAGAGTCAAGGAATAGTACTTGTAATAATTTATTGATTTGCCATTTTGTACAGCTCAAAATCTAACTAAAATTGAAAATATGGTCTTTAGTGGGTCCCACCAATCTAATAAAAGTCAACAATAACGACTAATTTTTTAATTTTAATTCAATTTTAATCTCCAACGAACACACTTGTGGCAACCAAAAAGCAAATTTTTCTTTTTTTTTTTTGGGTAATAACCTATTTAGGATTTGTTTAGCAAAATTTCTGTTTTTATTCTTGCTTTTTAAAGAATAGGTTCATGAAAAACTTACCGTAAGTCAATTTCCTTTTAAAAAATTTTAGGGTGTTTGATTGGAAAATTACATTTTTTAATCCAAATTTCAACTTTTAGAGTGTTTCATTTGATTGCCATTTTTTTTTTCGTGAAAAGTATTTTCTGACTTTTGAAAATATATGTAGTTTTCTTTGTTTTTAAGAAAAATATTTTCTTTGGGAGCGTAGATTTTTATGTTCCTCGACATAAGAAAAATATTTTTTTAATGAGATATTTTTCATGTCAATCAAACACATCCTTATAGTTAGACAAAACGCTTTCAAAAAATTATCCAAATATATTGAAAAGTAATTTGATAATTTCAGAAACAATTTTTAACATTTGAGAAGCTCGATCCAACTCGAGTTAATAAAGGAACATAAAAGTCAACATTGAATTATTAATTTTGATTTTTGATTGCAGTCACACCATAGACCAAGAGAAGGCCCCTTCGAGCTTAACGATGTTTTTGCAATGATCAATGCTATTCCGGCAATAGCCCTTTTCACCTATGGTTTCTTCCACAAAGGCCTCATTCCTGGTCTATGTTTTGGTGCTGTAAGTGAATTTGATCTCGAGCGTGTTTCTAATTTTATTCAATTCAACGTGTCAATTACTTCGTAAATTTCACTAATCACTTCGAATAATATTATTTATCATCAATGATATTAGAACATTAGTCACTTGATAAGTTCAATTAAAATGAATCATGCAACGTTGCATCCAAGTGAACTTTTAATTTAATATCTTGTAGTTGCTACCTAAATTGGTACTTGATACAGAATCACTAAATCACTCTACTTCTTTGATTTGGTTACAGGGTCTTGGGATTACAGTATTTGGCATTGCGTATATGTTTGTTCACGATGGACTAGTTCACAGGCGATTTCCAGTGGGCCCCATCGCCAATGTGCCATATTTCAGAAGAGTTGCTGCAGCTCATTGGGTATTACCCTATTCGATAAAAATTAAAATTTAAGTCAAAGTTAATAACTAATTTTAATTACACATTTTATGAAAATCACAAATTTTCAACCACATAATTCGTCAACTTTTATTTTAATCTAAAATCTGATTTTAATCCCGAGGGGGCATCATCTCCAATTTTTTTAATAATTGTTTTTCTAACTGACCTGATTTAGCTCCATCACTCGGACAAGTTCAATGGAGTCCCATATGGGTTGTTCCTAGGACCTCAGGTAGGCCCCACACTCGGCTATATTTTTAAGATTATTTTTGTGAATTTTAATAATTGGTCGTGTTGGTGCAGGAAGTTGAAGGAATAGGAGGAATTGAAGAGTTAGAAAAGGAAGTCAACAGAAGAAGTAAATTTTCCAAAAGGAAATGATATTTTTACTAACATATTTGCAATGGTAAAATAGAAAACTAATTGAAATGAGAAGCTTGTTATATAATAATCTGCTTACTTCAGCTTATTGATCGTATTTTTAGTCTTTTTGATTGCTTAACGTTATTTAGCAACGCTGAGTTTGCAACATCAGTTTAGATGATATCATCGTGAGATTAAATGATAAGTGAAATTAAATGACTCAATTAATTCCACAATTCATTTAACTTATCATCTAACGTTACCTAAAATAGGGTTCAACTCTAGTCGTACTATGCAGCATTACTCTTTTTGATTAGTATGTGTTTACAGTAAGGGTGATACCGTCAAAACATTTCCTAAATATGTATAAATTCGACTTTATAAATCAAATCAAACTTGAATAATACAGAACCAATCCGTGTCGAGTAAGCAATTGGTTGGGGTTTGACCGGATTTTGCGATAATGGCTACCAAACTTGTTGCCAAAAAACCAAAAAATAGGAATGCGATTGAGTGGGACATATTCAAATAGAACAAAAACTAAATAATATCCAAGTTTCATTTTACAAGTAAAATAATTGTAATATTGTATAGCATTTGTTAAAAATAAATAAATATTGACAAGGATATCGATTATAAAATTGACCTCTACAAAAATCAATAATTGCCACCCCAATTTCCCTTTGTGAAGCTAACAAACTTGTATAATTAAAGCAAAGTTTTGACACCACAAATCCACTTTATTTCCAAAATGTTTTAATTCTTAATTAAAAGTATAATCTACTTTCCAAAGAAAACGTCTAAAGTTGTTACATCCGTACACGTTTCTGGTTTCATGATTTTTTCAAAGATATTCTCACTATCTTACACGTTTCTTATATATAACGACTATGATTTTCACTTTTGAAACTTTGATTAAGCAAAATTCACTCGTGGGTTTAGCTCGACCTACAAGAGGTCGGGATCGGTATTAATATTTTATTATCATACTTTATTTATTTATTAATTTTTAATTGCTATTTAATTGTCGATAGAATCATAGAACTTTTTAAAAGTGATATTTAATTTATTTATTTACAACCAAAACTCAATCTCAAAATTAAATATATTAAAATTATTAAAAGCTCATCCTAATTTCCGTCGAGATTACTTTCTTAACCCTGTCGTACCATCCGTGTAATCCCATTCATCATTTATTGATAGATTTTTCTGAATTTGGAAGTAAAAGATTGAAATAATTTGATTCCGTCTCTATATGTTTTTCGCATTCTGAGGATGAGCTGGCCAAATTACTATACACGGAAAACTCTATTTTACTTGCTATTTTGCCATCTACCAAGGGTATTTTACTATTTTATTTAGCGACGGAATTTTTCTTCCATAAATGTATTAGTTTGACTAGTTCTTGTCGACCAAAAAAAAAAACTGACTTAGAGATCCCATTGAAAAATGTATATCGAAATGTGAGATGTAAGACGGATACAATGGGACTCTGATACACACGAATTTTTAAATCGAGATAGACATGTTAATCATGAAAGTTGAAATTAAAAAAAAAGGATCACATATTATTAGCGAACAAGATGAAGCTTTGGGAATTAAACCAAGTACCTCCTTTCGTCGAAAAATACTTAAAGATATTTTCTATCTTTAATTTTAATAGCAATTACCCATTTTAATTAAACATTTGATTAGATTTACCTTATTTTGAGTTAAGCCTAATATTAATTCCCCTATTTTATCCCACCATTCCAAACAATATAAAAAAACCACCAAATCCTAAATATTGCCCTCTTAATAACACTAGTCCCTCCACCACCTCTTTCTAGGGGTGACAATAGATCGATCCGAGCTGATTCAACCCTTAAACATTCGAGCTCGGCTCGACTCACTCTAGGAACGAATCGAGCTCATCTTGTGACCAAATTCTAGGCTCGGTTCAATCCTTTTGCTCATGGGCCTCACGAGTTGAGCCATCCACGAGGCGGCCAATTTTTTAAAAAAAATAAATTAAGAAAATAAGCTTTAAAACATGCAATTTTTGTTCCAAAAATATTAAACTAAGCCAAATCTAATTAAATTTGGTGTTTCATATTCATAATTGTTAGTGATTGGAATTTATTGACAATTAGGGTTTAATAATCGACCCACATTCATTATAAAACCTTCATGTATGTTTATAAAAGGGGACAAAATCTTCAATTGGCAAATATATCATTAAAAAATTTAGAGTAGTTATGAGAATAATAATAATAAATTATTCCATGTTGACTTTGTGGTTTTAGAGATGCCAGAGGACGCTTTACGAATGTTTATAAAAGGGGGCATAATCCAATTATGTTGAAAACAAAGAAATTGAGTGTTAGATTGTAACACATTATTTACTTTTTACATGCGGAATCCAATTATTTGTTTGATTGAACCTTTGATGAGAAAAAAGGTTCTGCTTTTCATTGTTTTTTTTTCCTCTTTTCAATTGAGAGTGTGTTTAGATGGATTTTAAGAAAAGAGAGAGCTCGGCAGACGAAGTCCGAGGATGTGATGGTAAAATTTGAATTTTTGGACGATGAAAGTGGTAATAACAAGATTGTAACTCTCAAACAATATTATGTTAATTGACGAATTAGGATTGTAAATGAAGACATTGAGTTGAGAAAATAGTGCTAGATAAGAAACTAAAGAGGGGGTATACTTCACTTTAAGTCTTTTACTCACATTTGTGGACCGTAGAACCATCACACAATTGTACTCGCACAAAGTCGAAGAATCAAAAATTGAAGAGAGAAAGAACCTATGTGTAAGTTTTATGCCCTAGTTCAATCAGTTTTGGATGTAAACACTTTTAAAATAATTAATATATTTTATTTATGGTAGATCTATCATTTAATTGAATTATTATTCCGATAAATTAAATTAATAGAGTCTGTATATTCAAGTTTTGGCAACTTGTTAATCACACTGAGTTGTGACTGTGAGAATCAAATTACATATGATTGAATCTTAAATTTTTCATGGTCGTAAGTAATAACGAGATACGGATCGCAAATAGACAAGCTCGTGTGGCATTTCTCACTTATGAAATGAGTAGTTGATTTCACGAGCTATGGTATAGTGACATTTAAATTGTCACGTGAATATTTTATTAAGGGAATAAAACATTAGAGACCCTCTAGAGAGATTCCATATGGAATTGATCCTTCGACTTTAGGATTGGTGTTTTATATTCATAATTGTAAATAGATTCCACATGAAATTTAGTGGTTAATCTCTAACATTCGATAGTGAATTGATCATTCGACTTAGGTTATCGTAGTACTTTATATGATGACAATCATATTTTGGTGATATCGGATGTTGCTCTGTTAATGATCACTAATATGACATCATTCGAGTATGTTAAGAATCATAAAAAAATTGTGAATAATAAATAAATAATTTTTTACTCTTAGATAATAAAAAATTATGATATACGTTTCATTCGGTATAGTTGATATCGAAATCCTTCGTCAAGGTAAAAGTATAAGTCAAAAAGAGTTTCAACTATTATTCACTTAAAAGTAAAATAAAAATTATGATCGATAATCGAGATTATCACATTTTCATATCTCGTAATTGATCAGATCATATTGAAGAAGAGATTATAGTATTATGGTAAACGAACAAATTTGATTTTATTGTGCCACATGATATTTTTCGTCATATATATTGCCCTAACACATCGGTAGATGTCAATTTCGTACGACGAGTGTGAATTAATTAATTTAGGCGAATTAATGATAAATTAAAAAGGTGTTTTAATTTATCTAATTTTGATTATATAAAAATAATAATTCACGTCGTCCGACATCGTGATCGAGAACCTAATAGATCATACACATCGTTGATTTTAATTTGAAAGTTACGTCGTATTGTAAATTTTTCAACTACGCAATAATTTTAAAGGAACTCGATGAGGAGTACGTAGTCATACTATGCCGATCATTCCTATGATTCTTCTATTCATTGAAGGACATGCAATTTTCTGGTCAGATTGTCGATTTTCTATTACTTCGGCTTCTTAAGTTAGTTGATGGTGATGAGCTGTATTTGCCCTAGGGGATGGGAAGGTGTTAAGATTCTCGATCCTTAACTTTGCCTTATTACATGCTTGAAGTGTACTAGTGAAGAAGCAACGAGGAAGGGCCCGTATTACGACAATTAAAAGGTTGCTTGATGAATATTTTGAAAATAAAGGGCATGTTACTCCCCCACAATTAGAGGACGTATTCAGGAAATGTGATCACATGTTAGACAAATTAAAGTTGGAATTTATCCTAGAGAGTGTACTGAGATGTTGACACTTATGTCGATTGACCTTTTTTCGTTGTACGTTGTTGATGACACTGATGCATTCAACAACTATCCATGGGGTCAGAAATGCTATACAAATATGCAACACGCCTTCAGAATAGTGCATTCGATGCCCAAGTCGAAGAAGATAGAGTGTAAGTATGATGCATATGGCTTTCCGTCACTTTACAGGTAAATATTTAACCTAATGATGTTAAACTTTTTTATTAAATGTATATACATAATAATTATAAGTGTTGTAGATATGGGCATATGAGGCTATCCCCTCCTTGGGTAGCAAATGGACGATCAAAAAGTAGACAAGCTACCATCGGACATTTTACTAGCGAGCACACGATAAGCCTTGGCCAAAGATTTGACGTCTATCTTGGACGATCTTCAGGTTAGTACTACACAATTGCGATTTATATTATATGTATATTTATCAGCTCGATACATGACCATTAATTCATTTAAATGTCAGTATGTCAGCTCGAAGTCCGCACTGAGTTGGCAGCTTCGATGGAGGAGGAGGATCAAATGTACATGCGTGGATTATCTATTCTGCCTCCTAAAGACGTTCTATTGTCTGAGTTCGTTTCAAATGGAGATAAGGTATGTTTAGTTAATATCATTAGTTGATTATCATTTTGTACTGTAATATTTTAATTAAATTATTAATTGTTAATATTCTTATCTGTATATGAACACCATTCAGTGGAACGACGATCGCCTTCATTTAGGATTTCTCCTTCACCCAAAAGAACACCTTCATCGAGGATTTCTCTTTCTCCCGTGCCCAAACACTTCCACTGCGGATCTCCTGTATCCAGTCATAGATATTATTTTGATGATTTGTTTGCACGTCTTACTAGAGTTATCAGAGAGGAGATATGAGTGCTATGATAGAAGCTGCAACACAATTCAAAAGCGGAGCTAGGAATGCTACGAAAGGAGATAGAAGCGTTGTGATGGGAGTTGAGAGCCGAAATAGCAAACTTACGACATGATGTTAGAACACTATCGCAGCTTTACAAAGCAATATAGCAAGCCACAAAGGTATGATGGTGGGCATGACGAAGGAAATGTAAGAAGGACTGGCAGTACAATTGATAGAGGAATTAGTGGTCCTCGGGATGGAGGGTATGATGGAGATACTGATGGTGCCCATCACATATGGTATGACGATCCGTAGTGGCCATCAGATGATAGCTTCGATGTGCATTTTGGATCTATACTGTCGGTGATGAAAGAAGGGGAGGTCCCAGTGACGGAAGGGTGGCGATCCTCGAGACTGAGGTAATAGCCGCAATGGTGATGGAAGAGGTAGAGGTCCCAAGATAGAAAGGGAGGTGTTCCTCGGGACGAAGGGGTGCCCCCGATGGTGACGAAATGGGAGGTCCCAATGATGATGGTGGTAGTGGTGGTGGCAATCAACGGGACGAAATGGATACCCCCATGGTTATGGATAGTGGTGGCAAAAGAGTGACGGAGAGGACCTTCGACTTGATAGATGATGTCACGAATGAGGATGAAGTGACAATTGTGTCGGAGGGGACAATAGATGTGATGAATGGTAAGAAGCGTGTTATTGACGTGCCAGAGTTGGTGATCAACAAGAGGACGAGATTGTTGTCACAATATATTTTTTCTCCCTTTACAGTCGAGGTAAAGAAAAGGACATTTGTAGACAGTACGTTGCCCAACCTCTTCCGTGACATCGGCCCGATAGAGAAAAAAATGTTCGATGGTTGGTTCAACAAGATTGAATTTGGGTAAGTATTTTATGGTTTTGTTAAAGTAAACTAACTCATCTATGCCTTTTTTAACATTTTTTTTATTCTTTTAGAGTGACCTAAAAGATAGGGAAGACTACGGTATCGAACGCGAAAAAATGGTTTGGCGGTGTACAAAAGAATAAAGCGTAGCTCACCAACGATGTAAGTGTATATCCATTGTTATTTATCTTGTTCACATAATTGGTTATTGTTTCATTAAATTTTCGTATCTTTATTTGTTTTTCTTGTTGCAACATGTCTATATGGCTATGGAACTATTGCGCGATCGGGCTCGAAGACATCAAAAATCATTTGATGTTTTGGCTGAGTTATCATAAGCTATATGTTTTTTAGTGCCATCCAAATTGAACATGAAACGAACTTTGTCGGCTCGAACTGGTACATGCTGTAGCTTACATGAGAGATTATGTGAGAAAGCTCGTGCTGAAATGGAAAAAGTCGTGGATGGCCTGTATACATCTGTATGTTCTGATGATTGTGAATTTGCACTACTTTGTAGTTGAGATCGTTTTCACTGACTCGACAATATACGTGTATGACTTCAATCATAGTTGTACCACACAGGGCCGATCGAGCGCATTGATGGCCATCATCGTTCCCATGGTGGCTAGAGCAGCGCACATTGCTGTACAAGATATACTAGCCTTCATGAGTAAGATCACGACTGCACGACAAACAAGATCGTAATTTTTTTATTTGTTAAATTATGTTCTAGTTATATATTATTGGACTAACATATTATTATTTACGTATAGGGGGTGATTGTGGAGTTTTTGTAATCAAGTACATTGAATTTTGAATATCGGACGTAGTGTAGAGTCGATAAACCAAACACACATTGATAACTGGAGGATGAAGCTAGCGTCCGACTTGTATGCATATAATTTTGATCCATAGTATATTTTTTGATATTTTTCTGAAAATGTAAATACTGTTTATTTAATTGTGAATGTATTCAATTGTAATACTTGGTTGAAAATGGCTTAAAAAGTTTGGGGGCCCAATTGTAAATTTTTAATTGTTGATTCGGAACATAAAATGAGTTAGAATTAAATGAACTCAATTGGAAGAAAAATGATCATTCCAAAAAAATATTTTGTTGAAAAATAGCTTAAAAGGTTGGGGATCTAATTTCAGCTTTCTAATAGTTGATTCGAAACATAAAACGATGATCTAATTGGATGCAATTGGAAGAAAAATGACCATTCCAATTTTTTTTTTTTAATTGTGACTCTTTTTTTCTCATATAATTGTATATTAATTGTGATTATATTTAATTGACTTTCATGGTTCAGAAAACGATGATCGAATATTAAATGGACTCAATTGTATGCAATTGAAACATGAAGGACCGATCAGAAAGATATTATGGCGAAAAATAGCGAAAATAAAGTATGGGGACCTAATTGCAACTTTCTAATTGTTGATAAAAAACAATAAAACGATAATTGGAGATTAAATGGACTCAATTGTATGCAATTGGAAATAAAGGACCGACCGAAAAGACATTATGGAGAAAAATGACGAAAATAAGTATGGAGACTTAATTGCACTTTCTAATAGATGATGATAAATAAAAAAGATGATCGAACATTAAATAGACTCAATTGTATGCAATTGGAACATGAAGGATCCACTGAAAAGATATTGTGGAGAAAAATGGAGAAAATAAAAAGTATGGGGACCTAATTGCAACTTTCTAATAGTTGATGAAAATCAAACTCATAATTGTGCTTATAATTTGTCTTCTTGTGTCGGGGTTAGCACACTTGTGCTCATAGTTGATTCCATACGTCAATCATGAAATCATTGTTGCACCTTGTTACGAATGTACTTAATTATTGCGAGAATCAGTAACTCTCGATCCTTTTTCAATAATACATTAAGTGACTCCGCATTATTTGACGTCATCTGGTAAGTGCGTTTTACACACTTATTTCGGACTACAAACAAGGATAATTGTTGATAAATATGTTGGAATATAGCTTAATTCTATACAATTTGTATTTTATGGGACAACGTTGATGAATGTGGTAGAATTGAGGAGAAACATGTGGACAAATGATTAAAACGAAAGAAAATTAAAATTTAGGGACCAAGTTGTAAATAATCGAAAGATGAATTGGAGGCGTGAAGATGTCGAGGACCAATTGAGTATTGGAATGAAACATGGGAAAAAGAAGAAGTGGAAAAAGAGGTCCAGAAAAGCAAAATGGAGTTCGATGACCAAAACGCAAAGTTGTGGAAGTTTGACAATATTGTGTGGTAGCATAGCACAAGATACAATGCGGTCGCATAGGTTAATTCAGTGTATTCCAAGGCCACTTTGAGCTATACTATGTGGTCACGTAGTATTTAACTATGTGGTCGCATAGTTGAATTTTGACGCGAGAATTCTGGTTTCCTTATTCGAGTAAAATACTTATGGAAACAAATTTTGGGATGCGTATTTAAACCCTGGGGCCGTCCAGAACGCAAGAGGAGATATTCATGGGGGTTTTGAGAGAAGAAAAGAGGCAAAAACAAGAGGAGCAACACCACGAAGCAAAGATTAAACTCAAGAATTGAATTAGTGATGTCGTTCTTTATTTATTTTTCAGATTTTCTTTTTTCCACCATGTTAAGCTAGGTTAATTATGTATTAATGTTAGAAGAACTATGTAATATGAGTTTTAAATTTTAGTTTTACATCTTTGACATCGAAAACATATTTTTGGGATGTTTGAATAATTTATATGAATTTCTTTTCTCTATAAGTATTGTATACGTAATTGTGTGAGTGTAGTGACTTATTTCATGCATTTGAAAGAAGTGGAATAGATTTGACGAGGTATAAATCATTATAGGGTCCAATAGGAGATAGAAATATATCGTTATGCCCTATGTGAATATTTAAGTGCTCAGAAAAATTCATGCATTCTCGTATGTTCGCATCCATCATATAGATATAGTCGAGTCAAATATTAGAATATGTTTGAGTTTACTCGAGAGAGACTGTTGAATAATTTAGAAGTATTTATTCTTCAATATTTCAATCGTGTGTCAAAGTATAGAACTAGTTTTAAAAAGATTATTACATAGAGATTCGTAATCCTAGTATATTCATCATATATTAGAAAAAAACTTCAACTTACATTCGACATAAATTTCATTCAGTTGAGTTAAAGCATCCATAATTGCATCTGCATCATTAATTTAGTTATAAATTTATCAAAACAAACAATCTCATTTTTATTGTTTCGGTTAAGGTCACGGTAATTAGAATTAGAACTAATCAATCATTGTGGGATGACACTCGAACTCAAAAAATTCACTTTATTACTTGTTAACGAATCGTACACTTGTGGTGTGTTTTACTCGAAATATATTTTTCGTGTGACATCATCAAATTGTATCGAAGTCCTGAAAAATATTCAATCCCAATCTTCATTATTAGATACTCATATGCATCATGTGATTTATTTTCTATTTCGAGACTATTGGCCTCTGTAGCTCTCCTATATAATGCAATGATGTCACTTCCTTGATATTTAGTCTTCAAATTGCTTTGTATATGGTAAATACAATAACCACGATGTACCTTGAAATTTTTTTAGCGATATTAGTTATTATAGGCTGCCCCCGATCAGATTCTCGATGCCACGATTACTTCCCTCAACTTTGTAAAGAACAAACGCATCGCTGGATCATTCTCCCCATCGAGTATGCCGAATTCAGGGTAAATTTGAATGTTGGCATCTTGACATGTAGCAATAATCAACTTCTCTTCGAAACTTGTACAATATCGTCGACCAATAAACCGTAACCGGGCTTACCTGTGATCATTTTCACGAATACCCATTTCCCAAGTATATTTCTGTGCATACTTGCGAACTACAAAGAACTCATTTGTGTCCATCTTTATTGCTTGCAGATGCCAACTGCAACTGTCGTCAACACAAATAATTGTGTGTATAAACTTGCTTGATTTCTTCACTTTAAACTCAAAGTTGTCTTGAACTACCTCATGAATTCTACATGTAACAATGAGATCTTAATGAGTAGAACTATCTCAGGAATAACCATATCATTCTCACGATCTATCTCAATTGTGTCTCAAAAATAATTCACATTACGAACCCTTTCATCGGAATCTTCGTATTCACTATCGGGGACATTTTTCATCGATAAAGTTACGCAAATAGGAGTCGATAGGCAACTTTGGTTCAATTCAATTAGCAACTTCATTTGCGCTTTAGAAGTAACTTTTACTTGTAGAATCGAAATGTTTGAATGCTCGTGAAATAGAAATCTCAATTCCATATCGTATTGAGAGAGATCGACGTTGAGCACGTTTTGTAAATCATGGTACATTTTCACATACGATGCAGTTGATACTATCACAATTTCAATAACACTATCTCCTTCACTCATCCATTTTCATTCACGTCGACCATTTTCATTTCTTTGAAATTCACCAAAGTAACAAATTGGGAAACATGCCAATCTCATATCTGTATTACGAATCAAAATATTTTTTT
>CAIGRB010054119.1:14829-35040 GCA_903798255.1 Fraxinus quadrangulata | reverse complement strand
TAATTTAACGAAAATGAAATTAAATATACGTAGACATTTTTATCGATTCGAAGTCATGTAAATTATTTCTTTTTTTTTTTTGAGTATTTGATAAATTTATGAAATTTTAAGGTTGAAGTATATAAAAAATGAAAGAGTCATTATCTGTGTTGGAAAAAATAAATAAATAAGTGACTTGATTTTGAAATTTTAAGAGAGAAGTATTTATTTTTATTTTGTACCTAAAAGGTTATTCTTATCTTTTTACTATAACCATATTTTTGTAGTTTAATAATCTTGGGTATTTTGTTTTTAACTATTGAAAAGGTCATTGTGACGATAAAGAATTATGCTTACCTAATGAATGACAAGTTTGACCACGGCATTGTGAAAACAATAGTGTTATGATAGTCAGACAAGGTTGGGGACATGGGGGAAGAAAACAAGTGCGCGTATCGCACCTGCTTGGGTCTTTTAAAAAAAACTGTTCAATTAGTGAGGACACGTGTCCCACTTATTTTTAACCTTATCCCCTTATTTTTGTAGCAAAACCCCATGAACCCTATTGTGGACTCTGTACAACAAGGTCGCCACTTGGCACCGTGGGGGGCCAGTCCTATAGGTGGGGGGATAGGTGGCGACCCAGATTGTACAACCAGCAAAGCTCTTGTGAAAATTCTCCCCTTTTAAAAATGGGAGAATTGGTTAAAGAGCCTAGTCAAACAATGCATTTAGTAAATTAACCTTATCTCAATTTTTCTTGGTCAAATGGCCTCCAATTATAAAATACAATAAATAAACAATGTCAATTGTCATAAATACCTTCATCATGAGAAAAGACCCTAACACCCTTATCAATTCGAATTAATTCCCCAATTCAAGTTTAGGTTTTCAAATCACAATTATCCGTTTGAGCTTGCTACTCTAAATCCCATCATTTATCATATTCTTCACATATTTTAAGTATCTTTTGAGTATTTGAACAAGAATTTGATAAGTATATTATCTATAAAGAAAAATCTCATTTACATTTGAAGAAAGAAGAAAGATACTTACAGAAATTTCATATAAATTGTACTTTTATTATTGAATACAACATTAAACAATATTTAATTGGTGTTGTTTATGTATTTAATGTGTTTTTTTGTGTTGTTTGGATTTATTGAATGATAATGGTACTTCAATTATTCTCTGGAATGTAGAACGTCACTCCAGTCGTTATCTGTTACGTAAAACGGCACTTTAGTCTTTATCTCCTATAGTTTGATCTTTTCAACAAAATGACTTCTAATAATGGACTCCCCAATGTATATATCACATAAAGATTGACAATGATTTATCTTTTATATTATCAAAATGGTGAAAGCACAAGTCGTCCTACTCATATGTGTTGATTAAGTTAATGAGCATATCCCTGAACTTTTATACATGTCATGCGCATATTATAACGTAAATAAGTTTCACTTATTATTTCTTGACACACGATTGGGTCGTGGCTTCTTATATGCGTGTTTACAGATGTAACAGCACAATGACTGTTTTGATGTGCAACCATGACACTTGTGTCATTCCGAAGTTTTCACTGATATATTTTTTTTTCAACGAAATAACTTCTAGTAATAGACTCCCTAACATATGTGATATAGAAAGGTTGACCATGCTATAAAGACTGACTGAAATGACATAGCTTTTATGTTATCGAGATGGTGAAAGTACAAATAATCTTATTCATATGTATCGATTAAGCTAATGAGCATATCTCTCAACTTTTGTATATGTTATGTACATATTACAACGTAAATAAGTTTCACTTATTATTTCTCAATGCACGAATGAGACGTGACTACTTATACTCGTATTTACACACATAACAATATAAGTTTCATTTTCATATTCGTAAGGTGCTTGTGCCGTTTTGTTAATTTTTCCTATATTTTCATTTTTTTTCAATGCACGATGTCCAAGAATGGACCTCCTAACATATGTAAGATACAAAGGTTGACCATGTGACAAAGAATGATCCAAATGACATAAATTATATCTTATCAAATTGGTTAAAATACAAGCGATTCATGTCGATTAAATAATGAGCATATATTTTTTATTTTTGCATCTATCATGTTCATCTTACAATGTAAATGAGCTCCACTTATTAGTTTTCGAGGCAAGAATAAGTTGTAGCGGTTTATACTCGTGTCTATAGATAAAATGACACAAAGGCCGTTTTCATTTCAGCAACGACTCTTGTGTCATTTTGTTGATTTCTCCTATATTTTGCTTCTTTTTTAACGCAACGATCTCAATCATTGTACATAACTTAAGAAAGTTAGAAAGGTTAATCACGTGAATAAAAAATGATGAATTGACAAAAATTATATGATATCGAATTAGTGAAATCACAAGTCATCGGGTTGATTCGTTAGAAAATATAATTAATGTGCATATCTCTCAACTTTTATAAACGACTCATCTATCTTAGAACTTAAATGAGTTTAACTTATTGGTTTCTCATGGTATGGATGGGTCATAGATGCTTATACTTGTGTTTATACAGAGAACGACACAATGACCATTTTCATTTTAGTAATGACACAATGAGTGTATCTCACAACTTTTGTAAATGAAAAGTCCATCTTACAACTTAAATGAGTTCAACTTATTGGTTAAAAGGGCACGAGTGAGGCACAATCGCTTATAATCGTGTTTACAAACAGAACGACACATGGGCCGTTTTCTTTTCAGTAACGGTACTTATGTCGTTCTATTAATTTCTCCTGTATTTTGATTTGTTTCCAACATAATGCCCTCAAGCATTACACACCATAACATACGCAAGACAGAAATGTTGATCATGTGACAAAGAACGGTTAAAATCACATAGATTATATGATATTGAGTTGTTAAAAGTACAAAGTCATCATACTGATTTATTAGAATATAAGTAATGAGCATATCTCTCAAATTTTATAAATGATATGTCCATCTTACAACTTAAATAAGTTTAACTTATTGATTTTCAGGACACGAATGGGGCTTCATCGCTTATAATCGTGTTTGCAAACAGAACGACACTTGAGTTATTTTCTTCTCAGTAACAGCACTTGTGTCGTTATGTTGATTTCTCATATATTTTTTATTTATTTCCAACGTAACACCCTCAAATATTGGATCCCCTAAAATACGTAAGACATAAAAGTTGATCACGTGACAAAGAACGGTTAAAATGACATAAATTATATGATATTGATTTGGCGAAAGCACAAATCATTCTACTGATTCATTAGAATATAATTTATGAGTACATCTCTCAACTTTCGTAAATAACATGTCAATCTTATAGTTTAAATGAATTCAACTTATTAATTCTCAGAGCAAGAATAAGATGTTGTCGCTTATAATCGTGTTTACAAACAGAACGACACATGAGTCGTTTTCTTTTCAATAACGGCACTTGTGTCGTTCTGTTGATTTCTCCTGTATTTTGATTTGTTTCCAACATAATGCCCTCAAGCATTACACACCATAGACATAAATGTTGATCATATGACAAAGAACGGTTAAAATCACATAGATCATATGATATTGAGTTGTTGAAAGCACATGTCATCCAACTGATTCATTAGAATATAAGTAATAAATATATCTTTCAAATTTTGTAAATGACATATCCATCTTATAACTTAAATGAGTTCAACTTATTGCTTTTCAGGGCACAAATGGGGCTTTATCGCTTATAATCATATTTACAAATAGAATGACACTTGAGTTATTTTCTTCTCAGTAACATCACTTGTGTCGTTATGTTGATTTCTCATATATTTTTAATTTGTTTCCAACGTAACAGCCTCAAACATTGGATCCCCTAAAATACGTAAGATAGAAAACTTGATCATGTGACAAAGAACGATTAAAATGACATATATTATATGATATTGAGTTGGCGAAAGCACAAATCATTCTACTGGTTCATAAGACTATATGTTATGTGCACTTCTCTCAACTTTTGTAAATAATATGTCCATCTTACAATAACAAACAGAATGACACAATGGACATTTTCTTCTCAGTAATGACACTTGTGTCGTTCTCATGAATACTTATATTTTCATTAACGTCACCCGTGCCATTATCATGGTATAACAACAAACCAAAAAGAAAATGTACAAGCAACAACAAACTAAAAAGAAATGTATAACTAAAAGACAAACATTTAACTTGAAAAGGCATCAACGCTTTTGTTGTTCTCATGAGATAACAACAATACAACTGAAAAAAATCTATAATTGAAAGGCTAGCACTTAACTTAAAGGCATCAACACTTTAAAGATGCACATCAAAAGGGAAAAAATTGAAAGGAAAAACTTCGTCTTGTTCTAATTAGTTCACCTGCATCAACAGTAGATCAATGCTTAATACCACACGCTTAACATCTCATTCATAACAATTAAAATTTTAATTAACGTAGTTCCAAATATATGTAAAACTCCATAGATGGGAATAAGGCTTAATAGATGAGATTATTCACCATGCCTTAAAAGCAAAAATTTATCCTCCCATCAAAACAACAATTGGGTCCAAAAATTAGAGTAATCAATCAGTAAATTGGCTATAAAGAATGGAACCCAATGAATTTTTACCTTTGAAAAAAGGGAAAAATGTTTTATATGAATGCTATGTGTACTTTATGGTACACATAGATGTGTCTATAATGGACACTTGTGTCCCTCTATTGAGGGGAAATCGGGTGGGTCCAGAGTCCCCCAATAAAGCGGACACAAATGTCCTTTATGGATACCTCTGTACCATAGCACAACCCTCTTCTCAATCATCTAATAGGAAAAAAGAAGAAAAAAAATCACATGCATTCCTGTATAAAAAACAGTTGGGAAGAAGACCTTAAATTCAAAGTGGGAGTATTGCATTTTACAGTGGAAGAAGTCGTTAGATTCAATTTGGGAGAATAGGGTTTCTAAAGTGATCGAGGAAGAAAAATCAACGTGAAAATGAGGGAAATTACGTGATATTTGCTGATAAATTAAGGTCAATTTTGTCATTTTGCCATTTAAAACATTTTGAGTTTTTTTCTTTTCTTTAATATTGGTCAAAGCCCATTTCTTCAAGGATAATGCTACACAAACATAATCTAGGGGTGTCCATTACTCCCTTATCGTCGTTTAGCATTATCCTTTCTTCAAATTCATTGTCAAACCCGGCTGTTTGGCCAAATTTCCCTTTAAAAATCCATTTCCTTAAAAATTCTAGTTTTTGATCTTGCAAGTATATGGAACTGCCGGCTGCGAAATTCCCGGCGATCCGTTGCCGAAACCCTCAATATATGTCTCCGATACCTGGACACAAATTGTGCCAAATTGCAAAAGGCAAATCCAGTTACATATGGACAAATGTCCCGTCCCAACAGAGAAACAGTCACAGTAAAATCTCTGTCTCTGCTAATTTCCCCAAAGCATTTGATTCGGAAAATCGAAAGAAGAATGGCTGGATTCACTTTATCGGTGTGGGAGGCAGTGGACTTTCTGCTCTTGCCATGCTTGCCCTCAAACAAGTATATTATTTCCTTTATTTTTACTTTTTGTTATTGGATTTCATGGTGTTTATCAATGACATCGGATTTCTGGTAAAATTTTGTGAATGTTGATAGGGATACGAGGTTAGTGGTTCGGACATTGTATGGAGCAGCTACATGGATGCACTAAAAGAAGCTGGTGCTCATTTATATATTGGTCATTCTGAATTGAGTTTACAAAAGTATAATTTCTCCAGTTCTCCTGATGCAATTGTCTTTTCGAGTGCAATTCGACCGGACAATGTGGAGATTCTATATGCCAAGTCTGTTGGAATACCAGTGTAAGCATTTTGATATTTGCTCATGAAATGGCAAAAGTAGATTATTTTGTGGCATAATCTCTAGTCTTTATCTATTCAAATATGTTAGTACAATTGGTTTTACTCCGTAGGTATAAACGAGGTAAATGGTTGGGAATGCTAACAGAGGACTACAATCTGATTGCTGTCAGTGGAAGCCACGGTAATATTTTGATTGCCGAGTTTTAGACATGGTAATTGATCAGTATTCGGTAGTTAGATGGTATACATCCATGCACACACTGTTCATTTACAAAATTGCGTATGTATGCAAGACATTTGATGAGAGATAATTCACTATAATACTTGTTTGGGAGGATGTTGTTCAATAAAAGGAAAAGTATAGCTGTATAGGATTGTATGTTTTAATGTAAATTCAGCAAATGAATCTTAAGAGTTTCAGTAATTGTAGGATTTATTAATTACACAAAATCTCGTAAAATAGTATGTATTTGTTTGCTGTGAAAAATTTCTGTATGTCTCCGACTGTGAGACTAAACCAAGTTTAGTTTGGATGGAGCAATTTATCAAAACAGCACTCTGAATGGGAAGCCTACTGAAAGTGGATTACCCCATGGTGATGGACTTACATAGAATTTTTCTTGGAAATAGTGCAATACTTTTCGAGTGTGTGATGTTTGCATATCTGCAACTTGTTCAACTGAGAAGGGTCACTTATTTTTTAGGGAAAAGTACTACGGCGAGTATGCTTGCTTATGTCTTAAAGTCAGTGGGAGATGATCTTAATGCTGTAGTTGGGGCACAAGTGCCACAGGTATTATTTGTATAGCCCATAAAGAAGAAGTGAATTTGCCATGACGTTCTAAGCTTACCTGCCTTTTCTTCCATCAACATCTTTGTTGTAAAAGTATGATACTATCATTCTTCTGTGCTATGGACAAAATTTAGACATTTCTATAGATTTATTTACTTAAATTTTTGTATCAGAACTCCGACTCATCAAAGCTGCTTTCTGCAGTTTGGTGAAGGTAATGTCATCCATGGGAACAGTTACAATTTTGTACTGGAGGTATGCCATCCAATGATCAAACTCTGAATACACATCTGCCATTCAAAATGAAAGAGTAGTTCTACGTTATAATTAGATGTTAAGATTGGGATAAATATGATATAACAATGTGATTTGATGTTGGATATTTGTAGAAACAAATGCAATTTTTGAAGATTCTCCTGGATAAGATGGAAACTGAAATAATATATCCCTGGTAGAGAATATATTCCTATGTTACTCATAAATAATAAAGATGAATGCTTAAGCCTGTCTGGGTGTTTTTGATCTATTTGCACTGGGGGAACTGCAGAGAGTCATTAGCAACTCACAGTAAAACTCGTCACATTTTGGGATAATGATATCTCTGTCTTGTGTTTGGTGTAGGCCGATGAATATGATGCTTGCTTCCTTGAATTATCACCTCATGTAGCAGTTGTAACAAATGTGGATTGGGAGCATGTTGATATATTTCAAGACAAGGTTCATTTCATTCTGTTGAACAACTTAACTTGTGATACTGAGATATGATTAACTTTAGCCTGGGATCTTATACAATTTTGTCAACATTCAGGAGGCTGTTGAAACAGAGTTCAGGAAGTTCCTTGGGAAAATAAGAAATGGTGGACATCTTGTGTTATGTGGGGATAGGTATATACTGATTAATCTGATGTCTGATGTTTTTCAATTTTTCCCTTTGATTTTGTCTGATATCTAGTTTTTCATAATATTAGCACTGCAATAAACTTCAAAATGAACCTCTTTGCAGGAATGACCAAAATCATCGTGCATATACTTTGCTCTATGACCCGAAACAATCCAGCATTTCAGATCATATGGAGCTCCATGATGCACAACTGCTCAGCAACAATTATAGAGTTACAACTTATGGGATGTCAAATAATAATGAATGGCATGCATCATCAGTTTGTTTTAACCCACATGGTGGTAGTGATTATAAACTGGTAAGATGTTCATTTCCTGGTATAAATCTTTCACATCATATGTAAATTATTCACCCTAAGAACAGGAACAGATTTGTTAATGTGGTAAAATATTTATCAAATTGTTGCAGAACTGTTCCTAGAATTATTCTTCCTCTTCTTCTGCATGTTATTCAGACTATGAACTTTTATCTTTATTGATGTCATGTCGCTAAGACAAGATCAAAGCTTCCATATATTTCATCAATGGCTCTGGTTACTTATTATTTTGCTCTTACCACGTTCAAATTGCAATTAAGCCCCTGTTTGAGCCACATTATTTTTTTCATTCTCATTCTTCTACTCATTTTCAACCACAAATTTTTTAATAAAATAATATTTTTCATTACATCAATAATTTTTCCTTCTTTTTCAAATACACATTCTCCATCAATCTACTATTCCAAAATACAATCTTCCAAAATAATGTGGCTCAAACACACCCTAAAAATTGATTTTATCCATCCTGACTTAATCTATATCTGGAAGTTGGATTCATGTGTGCAAATAGAATATGATTTCACTAACTCTTTAGTTCCTCTTTCCTTTGCAGTATCACAAGGGCCATTATGTTGCAGAGATCAGCTTACGAATACCTGGAGTTCACAATGTTCTTAATTCATTAGCTGTGAGTGAGAACCCTAGAAATTTCCTAAACTATTGCTGATATTCATTAAAAGCTACTGCCGAAGCTATGTTTTCAGTTTTTACAACCTTTTGCATTAACTGAATTCTACCTAGTGGTATTAGATCTTTAGGAGGTTCGATATCCTCCACATGGAAAGTTAGCATGTTATACTGTGTTTAGTTCTTCACTTGTTAGCCAAATTTTATTCTCCATATCCGACTGCTTTTCTCAATTCCTCCATCTTTTCCATGCAGGTTGTTGCGACAATGAGTTCGATTTTTGGTGATGAAAGACAATTTTATGAATCAATAGACGATGTGAAGTTTCATCTAAATAAATTCAAAGGTGTTTGTAGACGTTTTGAGATGATAGGTGCGATTCACGGGTGCCATATTTTTGACGACTATGCTCACCACCCCACTGAAGTGCGTGCAGTTATTCAAACAGCTAGGCAAATGTTTCCATCCGAGGAACTTTTGGTGGTGTTTCAACCTCACACTTACAGGTATTAAAAAATGGGTTTTTTCTTTCAAGCTTTGTTTGCTTACATGGATAGTTGAACTACTGTTTAGTGTTATCATCTGCATTCTGCAGTCGCTTGGCAGCCTTGAAGAGCGAATTTGCCTCTGCGTTAATTCATGCAAATCAAGTTTTTATCACTGAGGTAAAATCATAGTCATTTTAGCATTAAGAAATGAGCCGCCACTAAATTCTTGGTTATTGACAACAGATTTATGCTGCCCGAGAGACAAACTTTTGTAATATTAGCGGAAGGGATCTTGCTATGTCTATAATCGGTCCACCATGTGAATTTATCCCATGCCTGGTATGGAAAAAGAACTTTGAGCTCCGTCTAACACCGACACTCTCTAGATAAGTAAATAAATAAAGTTGAAGCAAAAGTAGCCGTTGGTGATGCATCTTCTGGATAGTGTTATTGAGATAATCAAATCCATTAATATTGAGGAGCATTTCTCAATTTCTGTATCACCATATTTCGATTATGAATAATTTGTAATCTCTTTCAGGAGGACGTGGTGGATAAGTTGGCACTGTGGGTTTCAATAGATCCTCGTCGTCCGCTGGTCATCTTGACACTTGGAGCAGGTAGGAAGCTGTTGGGCAGACTTGTTCCAAGGATCACTCATCATACAAAATCTAACTCCAACCATCGGATTTTTTTTCTCTTTTTGCTTGAACAAATAGGTGATATAACTAATGTGGGACGGAAACTGCTGCAAAAGTTGAAACAAACACTATCATGACCCATTCAATTTGAAGATCAACCCTGTGATGCTTCAAAGGAACTAATCCATCAGAATTTTGTTAGAATGCAAACATGAACACGTAATGCCTGAACTGGACCTCTGGAGATTGGGTTATATATGAATCAGCAATGAGATCCATTGCAAGCTTCTGCTCGATCATTCTTCTGGGTTATGGCACCTGTGCTTGTCATATGGTTATCTCTATTTGAATATTATGGCGAATGACAGGTTAATGCGATTGATGATGGGCAAAGAAAGGTTTGGTCATAAGGTGGTTGCCCAGATAAATGACATGGATACCTGCACTGTGATGCAAGCCAAGTTGGGTGTGCCAAAAGGAACCATTTCCCTCAAATTGGATGCGAGACACCAATGGAAGAGGAAACAGAGAAGAACCAGAAAGCCCGATACTGTTCTAGCAAGTCTCATTCTCACGGCATGCTTGGAATGGATGTGGAAATCAAGCATCTTACAAGATGAAATTTATAAATGCAAAACTGTATGAAAACTCAGAAATATTTGTTTTCGGACCTTCTGTCCTGCCTTCTATGTATCTAACTATTTCCTTGGCATGTAAAAGACAAGCAGAACGGTTTTATCTGTGCTGCTATTAACAAATCAACGGTATTGAATAACGAACTGCAAATAAAATCAAAACCACGAAAGTTCACGAGAATAGTTTCACAACCTGCTTGCAAAGTAAAATTACAATTTAGAAAGACTTAAGACCTCTAACGTAGTTAAAAAACAATCACAAAATCGTCAAAACAAATGTAAGAATGGCTAACCTTAACTTCTTGATATGCACATTTTCCCTAAACAACCCACCATTCCAGTTTACAATTGCCTAAAACACAGCATCGTCCACATTATAACCAGTGCTATTTTACCCTCCAAAGAACGAGAAAAACCCGCGTTTTTTGGGCTCCTCCTCCATCATCACAGCCTTCATGCTGTCCTGCTCGACCAGCCTCCACGCCGCCTGCTCAAATGCTAACCCGGCCAACGCAGGAGGTCTGTTCAGAACCAGTGGATGCCCCCTATTCGTGCTCCTAATCACCTCAGTATCCTCTGGGATCGCCCCCAACAATGGCAACCCCAACATTTCTTGAACATCCAAAACCGACATCATATCCTCCCCTTTTATCATATCTGTTCTCACGCGATTCACAATCATCTTAATATCCCTAATCCCATCACATTCCAATAGCCCGGTGACCCTATCTGCATCGCGGAGACTAGTAATATCCGGCGTGGTTACCAGAACCGCCTCATTGGCAGGAGAAATAGCAGTTATAAATCCGGCATCAATCCCAGCAGGGCAGTCGATCAGTACAAAATCCGGCGTCCCTTCTTCACGGGCCTTGAGGGCATCCACAAGCCAAACCAAAGCCTTTGCCCCGAATCCAATAGGGAGCTTGGACCTCGGCTTGGAAATGCAAAGTAGCTCAAAATTGGACCAGCGTTTGTCTCGAACAAGGGCCTGGTCGAGCCGACAATCACCATTCAGGACCTCGAATACAGTATAGTTGACGCGATTCTCGAGACCTAGTAAAAGGTCGAGGTTACGGAGGCCGACATCGGCATCAATGGCAACCACGGAGAATCCAAGACGGGCTATGGAGAGGCTGATATTGGCGGTGGTGGTGGTCTTGCCAACGCCACCCTTTCCGGAAGTGATGACCACCACACGAGGCGTCTCCCCGGCCAGCTGGGGCTTGCGGTTGTACTGGAGGAGGGAGTTTACAGTGAGGGTCCTAGGTTTATTCTTGAGGGTTTTGGGAGAAAATGGATGGCAGTACAGTGGAGAGGTTTTGGGGTTCGTGAGAAGTTGCAGAGATACCATTCCTGAGCTTTAATAGGGGAGAGAGGTTGCAGTGGCAGTGGCGGCGGCGGCGAGAATGAGGTTGAGGCAGTGTAGGTGTAGGGACTGAGAGAAATGGAGTTGCTGTTGCTGGGGATGAAAACTGCATAATTGGTCCTCAGCCTATTAACTAGTAGCAAATGGTTCTCAACTTTCAGAAACAGAGCAAATTGATCCTTCAACCTTTTATGTGACAAGTTAACAAATATATGGACAGATAGGGACCTTTTGGAGTTTTAGGTGTGTGGTAAAAAAAATTGATTAATTAGCAGCAAATTATTAATTTTTCAGTTTTTAACTTTTCTAATTACCTATTGATTTCGCCACATTCCGTTGTCCGAGCCGACCATGTTGCTCGAGGACTACCCCTCTCAGCACGCCTACGATATCCTCGGGATATGTCTCCTCGGGTCTGTACACCCGAGGAGATAAGCTATACAATAATTCTCCACGAACAAAAATGAGATTCTGCTGCTCACACACCGCTCCGTCCAGAACGCGCCCAACGACCTGAGTCCTACCCCTACTCAAATACCCATAAAACACAAGATTAACTAAACCACGACTCCCAGTTGTACTAGGACTCCTAGGAATCTCCAGGTCACAGTCCTACCAGGAGTCCACCACCTACCTCTATAAATACATTATAATCATTCACTATCAAGGTAAGTTTTTAACACAATACATAGCACATATATTCTTTACAGTTCTCTTTCTGACTTAAGCATCGGAGGGGCGACGAGGACACACCTCGACGCCTTCGTTTCAGGTACCGGAAGGTCTAGTTCGTGCTCATTCTCAGTCGTCAGGCTCGGAAATCAACAGGTACGCTTTTTGGTAGCATCAGATTATATAGGGAAATATCATCAGGAAACAAAACCAGGGTATGTAGACTTGTAAGAAAACCAGAATAATCCAAAGAAAAGTTCAAATTTCAATCCAACGTGAGAAGTTCAAATCCAAAATAATGATCAGACAATGAAAACAACATAAAATTTTGATCGTTTCAATTATCTCAAACTTAGATTAGTGACTAATCAGAAAATGAAAATAAATAGAAAATCAAATCAAAGGGGTACAACAAACAAAGGTCAAGAAAATTTCAAATCAAGATAAACAACTAAAATACCAAAATATGAAGCACAGATATATAAAGAATCAAATCACATATTAGGCAAGAAAAGTTAATGCGTGAGAGGTTTTTGATAATTATTTTGTGTATCCTCCGATTATATTTAAAATACCTCTCTTTTCTTGTTGATTCTGGTGGAAGAAACGAGGTGAATGGACTGAAATGGGTTTCGGATCTTGAACTTTTGTGCGGACGCGACTTGCGTATCCGAATGTCGGACCAAATTGACAAAAAATTGACTCCTTATGAGGGCCTACAATTTGCCCTTTTTTTTTTTAATCAACAACTTACTTTTTGTTTCTGAATGTTAAAACTCCAATGATTATTGTCATTACCGTTTGAAACTGTTGAAATTTCAATGGTTATTGTCATTAAGTTAATGAACAGATTTAACTCATCATTATTGTGATTAAGTCTATATAAAGCCTCGTTTTTCCACCGTTCCAGAAATAAAGAACACATTGTCTGCATTACAGTTCCAAAATACACGAAAAATCTCTGTCGGCATATGAAATTGTTCTCTGTCTGCATACATAATCTGTCAAGCCCTTGGTGATGATATTGTTCAGATACTAAGTCAGTTCCCTGGAGTAGAATTTGCTGTGCTCGGACTCTGCTAGTTTACCATTGTATCCTGAGAAACAAACGCTTAAATTAAATTTCAAGTATCTATGGTGAGATGGCGAATATGTTTTAAGGAAACTGTGTACACACGTACCTTGATTTTTAAAGTTCAATTGAATTTTCATTCTCTGTTATTTAGATTATTTGTTCTATTTTATCGTGATTTATATAACTTATTTTGTTTATTGTGATTAACAAATTATTTAATCTGATATATCTTAACTATTATTTGATAAATTATTGTCTACACGGTAAATTGCATATACGGTATTGATTGTATATATAGTACGTGCAAATCTGGTATTTTTGTTGATTGCATATACGATATGTGTTGTAAATTTTGGTATTTGTAAAATCAATATTCGTTCACGAATATTTTATCTAACAGACTCATTAGTCTTGAAGCCATTGTCAAAACCTCGTAAATCTTCTTTGCCTCNAAATTATTAAATGGTTGGTCATTTTTAGGAAAAATCTATCGATTTTAGGGGGGCTACATAGCCCGTTCAAATGGATCAAATCGAGTCAAAGGTACTAATTGGATCGGATCAGGATCCGATTCATCAACTTCTCGATTCAGTCTATGCTTAGTTGCTTACTTAATTTTGATATGATTTACACTTTCTTTTACCAAATTCACAAAATTACAACCGCATATTTCACCAAAGCTCCTGAAATCCCAACCGCAGATTTCCATAATAATGAAAAATCGAACTCTCAATGCAATCGTCGGTCCACAATTTCCACCCATAACAGTAGAAGTGAAATCTCAACCGTCAATTTCCCTCGAGTGAGAAAATCACAAGAACTCTACAATACCGTCCCATTAACAGCCACATGTCTAATCCTATCTTCCGTTTCCAATTTTACCCTTCCTTCTCCTACTCATCCCTGTCTCTTCTCTGGCCGTTAGAGTACACTAGTCAAATTTTATCCATCACTTTTTCCCTCACACAGTCACGCACTGAATTTGTAATATTTTTGTGGGTATTTCTTCAGATCCAAATCCAATCCCATGATTTTCTCCTCTTTGATTTCAACAGGTTTGCTTGATTTTCGCTTTAATTTTGGCATTTTTTCATGTAAAATCTGCTTTGTTAAGTTTGATCTGATGCTAGATAATGTGTGAAATTGGTCGATTTTGTTGATATGGTGTGGCATCTGGGTCGGGTAGATCAAAGGGGAAAATTTACGGGTTTAGTGGGATATAACTTGTCTATTCAATTTGGAGTTCGATTATATTTATAATTTGGATGGATTTACTTTTTGGGATCTGAATTTGGTTATGTTGGCCAATGCTACGAAGCTTATTTTGATGTCAAACAAAATCTTTAACTGGCATAAAGAATTTTTGCTAATTGAATATTGATCCATTTATTATTTGTAAATTTACTATTGGTTTAATGATTGAATTAGAAAACGTAAGGTTGAGGAATTGCTCTAATTGATTAAAAATCTCATATGTTCTAATTTAGGTTGTTGCTAGGTGCTTAAAGTTTTCTGCCTTGTTAATGTTGTGCTTCACTGCTTTGTATAACTGGACAGTTCTGTTTAGATCTTGGCATGGATTTTTGGTATATATCAATGTGGCAGTGTGTGAATGGCAGGGTTTGATTGTTTCATGACGATTGGTAGGTAGAGTTTGATATGTTTAGCTTTTCTTTATTGTTTACCTATTTAATACAATGAGCCATCATTTTTTTGGTGTATCTGTTGCTGTACTTTCTATGTAGTTTGTCTCTATTGTACTTTATTCTTTGTTTTTCATCTTCATTGCAGGAGGGAAGGCCATGTGAGTTGTTTGAACAGAAAGAACTAGTTATTTCTTTTGGGTAATTAATCAGCTTATACATTAATAATTTTCTTTGTGATAAGTAGAAAAGGCTGTCTGAAAGTGAGAAGAATGGCAAGGAACGGGGTAAATGCTTATCAGTTTTCTCTTCTCCTATCTCCTGTCGTTTCTTTTTGGGAATGTAGTGTTCGTAAAATGAGTTATTCCTTCAGACCTGAGTGGGTGTAGGTATAGGTGTCTTGTATATATTGTTATATAAGTTTTCAGCTTGAATTTAGTTTATCATTAAGCATTAAATAATGAGTTTTAGAAGAACTGGGAATAAATAGCTAATCAGATATCCATACGTCTTAAGGAAGTTTTATTGGGCACGAAAAGAGAATATTGAGAAAACGTGTGCTGTAGTATTAGAGTCAAGGATAACATGGAGTGTGCTACAATACCAGCTGGTGTTAGAAAAGCCAAGAAGAAGCAGGTAAAGGATGAGTTAGATCGTATTAAACAGGCTGAGAAGAAAAAGAGGCGCTTGGAGAAGGCTCTGGCCACTTCTGCAGCAATCCGTTCTGAACTTGAAAAAAAGAAGCTGAAAATGAAAGAAGAACAGGAGAGGCTTGATGAAGAAGGTGCTGCAATAGCCGAGGCAGTTGCACTGCATGTTTTACTTGGTGAAGACTCGGACGATTCATGCAAAGTTATGCTGAAGAAGGATGAGGAGCTTACCTCGTTGGATAATGATAGCAACTTCGACTTTGTTATTGGTGGAAGACATGCAATGGTTCCTCATGATGATCTATCGAACTATTTGCTTGAAGGATCTGGCTGGGCTTCTGACCCTCGTGGATATATGTGCATGTGGAATCCCTGGTACAATTCCAATTTGATCGTCCCATCTGGACCACTTGGTAGAGATTTCCACCCACAATATTTTGAAGAGGAACATTGGGGCACTGCTGATTTATCAGCTGGTCTTCTTGCTGCTCAGGCTGTTTCATCACTTCAAATCACTGATGACGCGCGAGTGGATGCTTATGTCTTCAACCAGATGTTAAGAGGTTAATATAAACAGCAGTTCGTGTCTGGTCAATTTCTTGTTTCCTGTGTTAGGTCTGAATAATGCCCTGTATATATTTCAAGTGAGCTCACCTGTCTATTTTTCAAATTTCAAGCTTGGATTTTTATTGACATTTGTTCACTCTGTGTGATTCGAATTCTTGTTGGTTGTTTCTGATGGCTTGAATTTTCGATATATTGACTTGAGTAGTTCCATTGCCGTGGTGGCTTCCCTAGCTTGGCTAGAGGACACCATTTGACAATGAAAGCATCCAACTATGTGATTGACTCAATTAATCAACTAATGTGCAAAACTCTGGCTGATTCTGAGTTAATTCATACAAATTCAGCTTGTGAAACAGTGATTCAACCTGAACAAAGTTGGAACCTTATAAAATACGACCTTTTATTGAAAAGGAGGTGGAATACAAGTTATTTAAGGCACATCCCAAGGCCCAAGGGCAATGGTAGAGCAACAAATATAAAAATGGACGCTCCAAAGAATTTTCCTTCATAAGCATCTCTATGCTCGTCATGTATTTTTTTAATTTTAAACCATCTCATTGGGCATGCTTGAGATTTATTGAGCGTCTATCTCCCATTAGCAAGCTGAAACACCTAGGGGGTGAAGCTTCGACTCTACATTCATGTTCATAGGATGTGCACGCACACGAGTCCAATAAACAGCATTTTAAGCGGTAGGCTTATAAGAGGGGATCCTTCCTTTTAAGCCGATTTTAATAGTGATTTCTACAAGACCTGTTTGAGCCCCTTTCTTTTGTCGAAATGCATTTTGGAATAGTGATTTAATGAAAAATGTGTGATTAAAAAATTAAAAAAAGTTTTGAATTTCTGTGTAATATTATTTTATTAAAAAATATGTGATTAAAAAGAAAATATAGAAAAATGTGTTTTGAAATTAATGGGAATCGAAGATGCACGTGTTTATAAAATCGCTATTACATCCTTTTAGAGATGATCCTAGCTTTCGGATGAACAGCCTGGGGAAGGCTACTTGTTTATGTGAAGTTATCAAGTCTGGAAAAAGGGGTCTCGGTGAATTGTAAATACTTAACTAAGTCCACGTTGCTAACTTAAAGCTCGAGTTATTGGTAAATAAACACATTGCCCAACCTTTTCCTAAAAATTGATTTTGAATGAAGTAATGTTATTCAGCATCATTGGTGTTAAACACCAGTTTAGGTGTGACGACTGTACGTCGTTTAGGCTTAGGCATTTTAATCGAAATCGAACTGGAACCTCCGCTTCCAAAAAAATAAAAATAAAGAAGGAACCGAAATTGAAAACCGAGAATTGATTAGGTTCGAATCGGTTCTTGCTTCCTGACCAAAATCGTGGATACCCAAATGGAACTAACTTTTTATATAATTTTTTATTTTTTACAATTTATAAGCTAGAAAAAAAAATATACAAAACCTAAAAACTCTAATTTGAATAGTAATTTGTCTAAAATTCTAGATTCTAACCGTAAGAAATCATCACATACTCCTACTTTTTTGTCTTCCGCCTCACATTAGATTATTGCATTTCAAAGGCTTGTATGTGTTAATTTTAGCCATTTGGATATTCTATGAATGAAAAAAATTCAAGTTACGATTATAGTGTAAGTTTCATAAATTAAAGCGTTCATTCTTTGCAATTAGAGTTTTTAATTTTTTTCCACTGTTTAGAAACTAAAGCAATTTTTTAATTTTTTTTATAATGCATGACAATTGAACTGTATATTCATAACTTGGGTTGTGGTGTACATTTTTTGTTATCTCGAGTTCGTGGTTCTTTTTGAAATATATTTTTTCCATTTTTACTCAAACAGAGCGAGTTCCATACATGGACTGCAATTTTTTAATACTATATAGTTATATATCGAATTAGTATTTTTTTATATCGGTTCATTTTAAGAGTAGAAAAAATTTAAGCATTATCCATAATTAAATCAAGGCTTTAGCATGCTTTATTTATGGATCGAATAAGAATTATTAAGAAAAAATAATTTCTTCTCAAACTATAATTTTATTTTTTATGTTAATTTTCTCATCGTTTCGTGATTTTTTAGTCTCCACTATTTTAAGTTATGTAACTAGATTTCTTAACTTTTTGAAGATTTCTTAACTAAATTTTCTCCCTTGCACAAATATTGTCGAGTAGTATCGTGTTATATATATGTATCAAAAGGGTCTATATAAAAATGCTTATTTGACCCCTATTTGACATCCTGTACTTTAATTTAATTTATTTATCACACAATAAATTATTTTACACGTAAATTTACACAATAAATTATTTTACACGTAAATTCAAAATTTCCATACTTTTTAACTACACTCCTCAAAAAATACTATTTAAAACTATGCTCTTGTTTGGAGGAAATTTTTCTTTCATTTTTTTAGCAAAAATTAGATTGTTTCACAGTGAACTTGGATTTCATTTCTCACGTTTTTGACACAAAAGTAGTGGTGGCAATGGACCGAGCCGGCTAACCCGCACGAGCTAAGGTCGTGGCTCGTTAGTGCTCGGCTCGTTGGTTTTTGGCTCGAGCTCGCCAAAAACGAGTCGAGCTCCCTATTTTTAAATGTTTTTTACTCTTTTATATTATATTAAACCTAAAAAATATATATACTCACATTTTGTAAACAATTTTTTAAATATACATTTTCAAGATTTTTTTATTTTTTATTTTTTTTAAAAAAAGAAGATAAACTCTCATCATTTATCAGAGTTTGAGACTGACTACTTTAATTTTGAGTAGGGGGAGTTCAAAATTGTACATGAACAACTTGTTACGTAACTTTTTTAAAAAAATTATAAAGGTATGAAAATAAAATTTTGTGATAAATATAGTGAAATTAAATATCACTTACTTGGTTACATGCAATTTCGGCATATTTATGTTGAATTCGATAATTAGCGTCTTCTCAATTTTTCACGTGCATTAATACTTCCAAAATATCTTTTTTTAGTCGACTCCTAATCTCAAAAAGAACTCTCTTCTCTGCACTAAAAGCAAACTCCGAAACTACAGTGTTAATAGGAGGTGTTAGTAGATCTTTTGCCATTACAGATACTACTGGTCATCGGCGTTCATAATTTCATCAGAATTCAATTATATCTTCTGAATTTTTCCTAATTTCTTTGTATCTAGGCAAAGTATGACTAAAGTAATCAATTAATTCAGATCGTAAAGTATTTGGACTATTACTCGAAGTTTGAGTACCTGCAATGGAAGATAAACTACTACTACTAGAGGAACCAAATACATATGCAGATGAATCATATCTATAGGAGTTCATGTTTTCGAATAAATCTAAAACTGTTGCGTCATCATCTATTATATTAGTGGGAGGAGTAATTGGAGGTANCTATTCGTGAAGCATATAATTCAAACATTTTACGTAATATTTGTTCCAAATTTCTAAAAGTTATAGATACATTAAAAGTTAAAGTACTTGAAATTTGATCAATTACAAATTTAGTACTCAATAAATTATATCGGGGGTTCATGACGCATACTAAAGGAAATAATATAGGTAATTTTCTCCAATATTTTCTAAATTTTAATTTCATGGAATATATAATGGCATGAAAATTGGGATAATTTTGAAATATCTTAAAAGCCCCCAACAATTATATAAAGACGTAAAAGAACCATATAATTAGTGGAATAATAAATATCAGACAATATATTCGTAGAATCATAAAAATTCGTAAAAAATTTTTAATTTTAAAAACTATATTCTAATGAGATTCATTCAAGATAGCATCGTCTTCGTCTCTAACATGCCTATTGTTATAAAATTCAGTAATTAAATATTCAAAACATTCACATGATTTTAATAATAAGTAAGTTGAGTTCCATCTATAGCCTACATTAGTAATAAAGGTTTTTGTATGCGTCATCCCAGCTGCTCCACAAAATTCTTCAAATGCTTGTTTTCTATTAGGTGTAATTGTGATATATATAAGTGCATTCCTAATTTAGTT